>PVJN01035430.1:0-22128 GCA_004026805.1 Lasiurus borealis
AAATATTGAGATGAGAGAGAAACATTAATCGGTTGCCTCCGCACTTGCCCCAAGAGGAATAGAACCTGAAACCTGGGCATGTGCCCTAACCGGGGATTGAACTCACCGCCTTTTGGTGCACAGGAAAATGCTCTCACCAACTGTCACACCAACCAGCGCTAAAATGGTTACTTTTATGTTAGGTGAATTTTATCTAAATGAAAAAGTGTATATAACAGCCATCCCTTAAGAGTGATCTTAACTCCTATCCCTAAAAGGTTACCTGCTTGTTGAGACTGTTGGCCCTACACCTGTGGCATGTTAAAACTAACCGAACCAAGGAGAGAGTTGAACCCCATCTTCTATGAGCCGCTAACAGTCACTGATGGGCTCTGACCAAACTCCCATGCCTTTCACTTAGGGAGGCCTGCCTGGCAAATGTGAATGCAGACGCTCGCTCTGGTATGTCTGGGAGAGTACACACAGACACACACACACACACCCCTGGCAAATGCAAATGTCTAGTTTGGCTGGGGGCGGAGGGAAGAATGGGGGAAGACACACACACACACACTCACACACACACTCACACAGCCGCCATGGACCTCTCTTCATGTACCATTCTTGCTTTTCTTCAAAAAACGGCTTATCTCCAGAGGGCCAATTTGCCTTTGAAATCCTCCTGGATCTATGAAAATCCATGAGTTTATCATGACACTCAAATAGAAAAGGCCTGACAAAACTCATCTGTCACCATGTGAAGCTGCCATTAAACGGACTCCTTCCTTTGAAAATTAGTCTTTAAAGGGACAGAATAAGCATGAGCACTGACTTTTTTGGGGGGAAACTCTAGAGAAGGGCAAGCCTGATGATGAGGGAAAGAAAGCTTGGGAGAGGATGCCGGCAAATTCACTCCACATCTCCTGGTAAAAGGAATACAGGAAAGAATGGTCACCTGGTGTTGAAACCAGTGAATGACGGAGGGAAGGAAGGGGCCAAGGCATTGCCTTCCAGGTTATTCTACAGGAGAAAGATGGATGAACATAACAGTAATGGGGGAAGGATCAGACCACCACTACCTTCATCGCTAATTATGATTTTAATCTTACCAAGCCTTTAGACCTAATGCCTAATTTACAGAAATTACGAGAGCGAGGGAAGAAGCTAAATGACAGCACCAGGCAGCATCAGACACACGCATCGACAAGATGCTCTACAGCCCCCACGGTGGCTTCCATCTTCTCACAGATCGCCATCCTGAGAAAGGTCTGGGTGAAGAGAGAGGATTCAGAACAGACTCAATGTGTGGTCCTGGGTTGGATCCTGGTTTGGGTGGTGCAGCTTTTATACAGGATCATTTGGAAAATCTGAACGTGACCAGGGTAACCGGGCGTCAGGTGGCATTAAGGAATTATCAATTTTGTTAGGGGTAATAATGTTACTTTGGCTATGCAGAAACTTTCCTTCTTTTTCAGAGAGGCAAAGTATTTAGAGGCAGAATTATCATGAACGTCTGTAATTTTCTAAACAATGCTTCAGTGTACAAAATAAAGTGAGTCAAAAAGAAATAACACCTGTTAGGATGGCTATTTAAAAAAACAACAACAAAAAACAGAATAACAAGTGTTGGCGAGGATGTGGAGAACCTGGAACCCCTCTGTACTGCTGGTAGAAATAAAAAATGGTGCTGCTGGCTGGTTTGGCTCAGTGGATAGAGCATTGGCCTTCCGACTGAAGAGTCCCGAGTTCGATTCCAGTCAACGGCACATGCCCGGGTTGAGGGCTGGATCCCCAGTGAGGGGCAGGCAGGAAACAGCCAATCGATGATTCTCTCTCATCATTGATGTTTCTGTCTCTCTCTCCCACTCCCTTCCTCTCTGAAATCAATAAAAATATATTTTTAAAAAATGGTGCTGCTGCTGTGGAAAACGGTGTGGCAATTCCTCAAAAAAGTAAACATACAATTTCTATATGATCCAGCAATCCCATTTCCGGGTATATACCCAAAAGAATGGCCAGTAAGAGCTCAAAAAGATGCTTATACACTTGTGTTCACGGCCGCATTACTTACACAGACAGAGAGCAAGCGAGCAAGTGTCCACGTGAAATTAGCTTCTGAACTTCTGCAAAGTTGCTGTTTAGTCATTTACATTCATTGGTGACAAGGCCAGGGGGTTAGAGCAGCTTTTACTGTTACTTTCACTTCCCACTACTTTTTTTAACATTTCATTTTTCAATTGCAGTTCACATTCAATATTATTTTGTATTAGTTTCAGGGGTACCCACCTGCTTTCTTTGGCCCAACAAATATACTTGCCCTTCCCACCTTTGTAACACGAAAACAAAGTTAATGCAAACATTTCACCTGTATTCACCTAATCATGCCTTTTTTCTCCAGATCAGCTGACTTTGGAGAAAGATTACCTGACATCATTTGGTAGCACCTCCATCCATCTTGCTAACAAAGCCAAATTATAGAGAAATGGGGAAAAAGAACAGGACAACTTACTCCCAGTGTCAGTGATCAAGTGTCCTCCTTTTCAGCGGGGAAAATATACGATGACATTTGACAAAAGAGAAAAGGCTGAAGGAAAGGCCATTATTCCAGAAATATAACCATGATCACGACCCTCCATCACTTCCGGCGCTGGCCTGGCTTTCTAATTACTCCACCGAAGGCAGGAGCCCTCCACACTGCAATGGCTTTCCAAGAACTGTCGTTGGCATTATTAACACAGACAGCTAAGCAGGTTATCAGACGAAGAAAGAAATCCTGGGCTGCAGACTTTAATTACAGGTTCTTTCAGCTGAACGCTGTCTTAAAGTGCCAGTGCAGTGGCCGTGCAACGACACAGGTGATGGCTGCAAAATTCCAGGTGAGACAGCATCTTCCTAAGTCGGTGGGAGAAAGGCCTACATTTCAGGGAGAGAGGGTCTAGCGAGTGCCAAGGAGCCCTTCTTAGTGGGAGTGGAAAACAAAAGTTAAAGTAAGGAGAGGCACTTCCTCTCGCCAAAGGGAGGCCTCGGGGCGGGGGTTGGGGGGTGGGCGAGGCACTTGGAGGTCAAAGTGACTGAAAGGGATTGAATACAACTTTATCTTTTAGAAGCTCTAGGAAGACCTTGCTATCAAGTTCATTCACTCAACCAACATTTCCCAGGCCCTTGCTATGTGGGATCAATCATGTAAGACAGGATACAAAAATAAATAAAGAATCATCAGCCCCAGTCCTAGCCGGTTTGGCTCCGTGGATAGAGCGTAGGCCTGCTGATTGAAGGGTCTCAGGTTTGATTCTGGTCAAGAGCACATGCCCAAGTTGCAGGGCTCGATCACCAGTAGGGGGCGTGCAGGAAGCAGCCAATCAATGACTCCCTCTCATCATTGATGTTTTTCTCTCTCTCCTTCTCCCTTCCTCTCTGAAATCAATAAAAATACATTTTTAAAAAGGAAAAAATTAACAGGCGAGCTTCAGTCTCGAGAAGCTGGTGGAGGCTTAGGACAGACATATAACAAAATTCAGAGCAGAATGTGGACATCCAGTGGAGAGACAAACCGGGGAGTCAATCAGACACGATCTCGGCAGGAAATGGATGGCAGCCCAGCTCCCTCCCACCAGGTTCATGGAGAAAACTTCAACAGAGGCTCAATGTACAGAGCAGAGTTCGGTCGGGTTAGAGACACCAACAAGGCAGGGAGACGCACCCTGAGCTGCAGACAGTGATAAGCCGTTACCTCCCTTTGGCCAGTGGGCTAGGGGTGGGAATGGTTACTAGAATCAAAGAGAAAAGCTGGAAAAGGCCCTGGAAGAGGAGCGGTGGTCTCAATGGAAGGAAACCGCCAACCTGCAAGGATCCTGCGGGGAGGACGCTGGGAGAATGAATCCCCAGCCTCTCTCTGTCCCAGGCTCCATTCTCCCACCGGTCCCTCCCAATGGCTGAACCCAACCAGGAGCCAGGGAGGCCGGTACCCCTTCATTTCTGACACAGCCCACGGAGCAGGCCGGACAAGGCTGGACAGGAAGGCTGGAGTGCAACTAGAAAACACCCAGGCAGGAAGCTTCCTGGTGAAGAAGGAATCCGGTTGGGCCCAGAGGTGGAGAATTTGTACGTGGGGAAATAGGACCATCCCCCAAAAGGGGTAAAGATCCAGGTTGGCAAGTCAATGGAAACAAGGGAGTAACTCGGTTCCCCTGCAAGGAGGAGAGACAGACAGCGGTAGATCCTAAGACAGAGCTATGGTTGAAGACTCCAGGCTAGCATAGGGGCCTGGGAGATAATTTTAAAGACAGAGAGAGGGTCACGGAAGGTGTGATATCAGGGTTCTCTGCTAAACTGTATTTCCCCCCAAATTCCTTTGATGAAGTCCTACCCCCAGAATGTGACCATATGAGGAGACAGGGTCTTCCCAGAGGTGATTCGGTTAAAATGAGGTCATGAGGGTGTCCTCATAAAAAGAGGGAATTTGGGAACAGACGCATAGAGGAGGAGAATGGACGGTGTGAAGCCACAGGCAGAAGGCGACTCCAACTCTTACAAAAGCCAGCAGGTAAAAGCTGCTACGGCTCCATCCCGCCTGGATCCGCCGGTGCTGTGGCTAGAAACGTCCATCTCCTGGCTTCAGTCCACTCCATTAAAGGGGGGTTCTGATGGGGATCCCTGTCCTGTGGTTCAGCCACTAACAAATTTTAGAATCGGAGCTCATGTAAACCAGCCAGAGATTTGGTCCCAGCTTGTAAGACACTGGCATCCCCGAATCACCAATAATTTTCAGTCAACTGGACTCTTCTGTTGTTGATTCTGTGAATAACTGTTCAGAATGCACAGACCATCTTTTGTGGACAATTTTTTAAGTCATTTTTTTACAGAGAGGAAGGGAGAGGGATAGAGAGTTAGAAACAGCAATGAGAGAGAAACATCGATCAGGCGCTTCCTACACACCTCTTACTGGGGATGTGCCCACAACCCAGGTACATGCCTTTGACAGAATCAAACCTTGGACCCTTCAGTCTGCAGGCCGAGGATCTATCCATTGACCCAAACCGGTTAGGGCTGTAGGCATTCTTTTGTCAAAGCTATCTGCTCCACTCAAGGGATCCTGCTGAGCTCTGGGCTCTACCAAAGAGCCTCACTGTCCTTTAGGAAAACCCTGGGGATCGCAGACCAGGTTATATTTTACTGTTTCCCCTCACTGCACCCTCCTCCCTGCTGTTGAACATCACCTGGGCCCACCCTCAGGAGCTGCTCTTTCCTGCTCCCACCCTGGCCCATCAAGGAACTGCCTCAACCTCCTGCCCCCGCCCCCCGCCCAGTGGCAACATTCTAAGACCACAGGCACCCTCCCCAGCTCACAGAGCCTAGGACTTCCCCCTTCAGGGACGTGAGGAAGGGATCACGAAGCATGCTCTTAAGCCAGCCATTTCGGCACAGCCCGTGACCACTGCAGGGAAATTAAGCCATTCGGACCATTGCTGGAAATTAAGTGTTAGCACCAGCCAATAATAACAGGGATGGAAAAGTCTCTGGACCGCTCGGTCCCCTTCTCTGCTCCCAGTTCTCCCTTCTGTATCCTCTATTTCTTTCTTTCTTTTTTTTTCTTTTTTTTTTTTTACAGAGAGTAAGGGAGAGGGATAGAGAGCTAGAAACATCGATGAGAGAGAAACATCCATCAGCTGCCTCTTGCACGCCTCCTACTGGGGATGTGCACGCAACCAAGGTACATGCCCTTGACCAGAATCGAACCTGGGGACCTTTCAGTCTGCAGGCCAACGCTCTATCCACTGAGCCAAACCAGTTTTGGCTGTATCCTCTATTTCTACTGAGAAAACCACCAGCCTTCCGGCGGACAGAATCAGGGCGATATCGTTTACTTAGAAAACGTCATTGCGAAAACCCATCTAATTGCTATCGGTGACTGATGACCTACTAATTGAGATATTTTACAGACAGCATCTCGCAGAAAAAGCATCATTAGCCCCTTTCACATGTGAGTTAAGTGGCAGAGCTAGGATTCGATGCCCGGATGCATCTGACCCCGGAGTTTATCCTAGTCGTGCAGGAGAATAACCTGCAAAGCACTTAGAACGTGCAGATTCTCGGGCCCCGCCCAACCCCACCACATCACAGTGTCCGGGGCGGGGCCCGGGAAACTGCATGTCCTTCCCTGGCTCCCCAGACAGAGCTGATGTCTGCGGGCTGGTCCACGCCGCCTGTCTAGGAAGCCGCCTGGCCCTGCATAGATGGCATGATGGCGGTCATTCCCCTTGCCAACTGTTCACCAACCTCACTACTCCGGCGGCGACAGGAATCGTGAGCCGAGTAGGAACAGGAAGCGCATAGAACACATTTTGTGCCTCTCCTTCTGGGAAAGGCTTTGCCACTCCCGAGGCCCCCCCCCACACACACACACACTTATCGCCTCCCCGATCTAAATGACCCACTGCAGAGGAAGGGGAGGAGATAGCACAGCAGAGCCGAGGGTGACACACGCATCAGGTGTGCGCGCGTCGCTTCCTCCCGCGGTTCCTGTGAAGCCCCGGACATCCTCGTGAGGAAGCTGACCCCGTGCCTGCTGCAGAGGACGGTCCCCAGGTCCCCAGCCCCGGTGCCGGCTCAGACACAGGCAGCTCCCCTGCTCCCGCACTCCACAGAAACGGCCGATAATTGAAATTTTCAAGTGGCAGCCGGCTTTGGCCACTAGAGATAATGGATGGAGAAGCAGGACGACGCTTCAGCGGCTCTCTTTCCACCGGCGGCGGCCGGAGCTCGGCCTCCCCGCTTCCTCAGTTTCCTTCCCGGGAGGGAACCGGCAGGCCGGCCAGGTCACAGTGTCTGGCTACAGTGAGCACAAGGTCAACTGGCTCCTGAGTTCACAGGTTGGGCTTCAAACGAGCTCAATCCCCTGGGCCGGGTGCTAAGGTCACAGACAGGGCCCCCCAAAATCCCGCCACCTGGCCATAAAAGGAAGCGGCCGGCGTGTGCAGACGGATCAAACAGAGCCCATCACTCCCCGGAGGAGGAAACGGCCAATCAAGTGCGTGGTGACGGACGGTGATTCAGTAGCATCTTTGATGTGAAAGACGCCGCCACATCAGAAATGACCTCACGGCGCCTAATCGCTTCCAGAAAAGGACCCCGGCTCTTCGGGAGCCAAGGTGGGGGATCAAAGCGTTTTTAGCTAATCATCATTTCTCATTAATTACTTGTTAAGTAACCCGACCCAGACCCGGGGCTGCTCCCTGCCTCACATCATGACAGCCTCAGCGAACACCCTTGATCTTTCCACCCAACCCCGCCTGACACGGCGAGGGAGCCGACTGCGAACCTGGGAACGAGGAGACCCCGGCGGCCCCGGCAGTCAGTCGTTTACTTGCTCCTTCCGTTGCCGTTAACTTTTTAACCTCGCGGGCCAGGAAGCGCATAAATAGAGCACTGGGCCTCCTCGGCCACATCTCATCGAGTTCCTCCGAGCGGAGAAACACGTCTGGGGACAAAAACGCCTTCCTAGTCACAAGCTGTGTGGCCCCAAAGTGGAGCGGGGCAGGCCTCCGAGCCCCCAGTCTCCACGGCACCCGGGGGACAAGACTGCCCACCTCCTAACCTCCCTGTAAGGGTTAAATACGATCTAAACACCGAGGAGGAGCCAATTCCAGGGGATTTGGGCTGTACTGGAAATCATATCTTTCTAGAACTGGGAGGAGGGGGGGAGAAGGAAATGGTATTCATTAGTCTATTTTATTATTACCTTTTTAGACTCTGAAATCATTTACAATAAATCCCGTGGGCTGAATTGTGCCCAACCCCCAAATACCCATGTGGAAACCTCCAGCACCTCCAAATGGAGATATGTCTTTACGAAGGTAACCAAGTTCAAACCCGTTGTTATGATGGTGGGTCCCTAACTCGGGATGGCTGTGTCGTTATAAATAGAGGAGATTAGGACACAGATACGCAGAAAGGGGAAAACCATGTGAAGACACAGGGACAGCAGCCATCCGCAGGCCAAAGACAGTCCTCGGAAGAAACACACAGGCCCCGCCAACTGACACCGGACCTCAGGCTCCTGGCCCCCGGCTCGGCGAGGAAATGAACTCCCGCCGTTAAAGCCACGTGATCTGCGGTACGCTGTCGGGGTGGCCCTGCCAAACCCACACCACAGACTTCAAAGAAATGATGGAAAACATAAAACTAAGTTAAAAAGAAGAAGACCAAGCTGGCATGGCTCTCGTTGAAAAGACAGAAAGTGCTGGTGAGGATGTGGAGAAATTGGAGCCCTCGGACACAGCCGGTGGGAATGGAGAAAGGGGCGGCCACTGTGGACAACTGCCTGCTGGTTCCTCCAAAAGTGAAACACAACTGAGACCGGTTTGGCTCAGTGGAGAGAGCGTCGGCCTGCGGACTGAAGGGTGGCCCCAGGTTCGATTCCGGTCAAGGGCATGTATGTTGGTTGCGAGCACTTCCCCAGTAGGGGGTGTGCTGGAGGTGACTGATCAATGTCTCTCTCTCATCGATGTTTCTAACTCTCTATCCCTCTCTTTTCCTCTCTGTAAAAAAATCAATAAAATATATTAAAAAAAAAAAAAAGTGAAACACAGAGGTACCCTCTGCCCAGCTAGTTCTAGGCCTAGGTATCTGCCCAAGAGAAATGAAGACACAGACTCACGTAAAAAACCTGTCCACAAACGTGCAGAGCAGCGCTATTCACCATTGCCATAAAGTAGAAATGGCTCACGCGCCCATCAGCAGGTGAATGGACACACAGAATGTGATACGTGGCCAGACAACAGAATATTACTCGGCTATATAAAGGAATAAAGTACTGATACAGGCTGAACTTGGATGAGGCTCAAAAATAGTGCGCGAAGTGAAAGAAGCCAATCACAGAAGGCCATCTACAGTATGATTCCATTTCTACGAAATGCCCAGAATAGGCAAATCCATGGAGGAGGAAAGTAGATTAGCGAAGGCTGGGAAAAGAAAGCTTAGGGGGGGCACTAGCTGGTTTGACTCAAGGGATAGAGTATCAGCCTCCTGCAGACCAAAGGATTCTGGGTTTGACTCTGGTCAAGGGCATGTAGCTTGATTGCAGGCTCCTCCCTGGCCTCGGCCCTGGTCCGGGCACGTGCAGGAGGCAACCAATTGATGTGTTTTTCACACATCGATGTTTCCCTCTGTCTTTCCCTCTCTCTTTAAAAACCAATGGAAAAAATATCCTCAGATGAGGATTAACAAACAAACAAACAAAAAAGAAAACTTAGGGGAAGGGGGTACAAAAATGTTCTAAAATTAGATTGTGATGATGGTTGGTACAACTCTTTCAACATTGTCAATATACTAAAAACAGCTCATTGTACACTTTTAGTGGGAGAACTGTATGGTATGTGAATAACATTTATTTTATTAAAATATGACTGGTACCCCATAAGTGTTGCTGAATGTCAAAGGTTATTCCTGCTCTAACCCGTTTGGCTCAGTGGATGGAGCTTCGGCCTGCGCACTGAAAGGTCGTAGGTTCGATTCCGGTCAGGAGCATGTACCTTGGTTGCAGGCACATCCCCAGTAGGGGGCGTGCAGGAGGCAGCTGATCGATGTTTCTCTCTCATCGATGTTTCTAGCTCTCTATCCCTTTCCCTTACTCTCTGTAAAAAATCAATTATATATATATATATATATATATATATATATATATATGCACACACACACACACACACATACATATATACATATATATATGTATGTATATAAAGGTTATTCCTTCTACCTCCTACTCACTCTTTCCCAGATTCCTAAAAACTCCAACTTTTCCCATCCAGGCCCAATTTGGGTATAGACCAGTGCTATAACCGGTCCTTCTCAGGGTAAGGGCCCCCTTGAGGTAATGGCTACTCCCTCCAGAAGCAGCTTGCCATTTCCAGGCCTCTGCAGGAAAGAGGCCAGAGGTTTGAGAGAGAAACAGAGAGAGAGAGAGATAGAGAGAGAGAGAGAGAGAGAGAGTTTGTGTGTGTATTTTTAATGCCCGTGTGCCCCTGAGGAGTGGGCTGAGGGTCTCAGGCACAGACGACAGGGACATCTGTGGTCCTGAAGTGACTTCCCCTTTGGACCTCTCCATGGATTGTGAGAGGACAGTGGGTAAGAGTGAGTTTGTTTCTTTAACAGCCCACATTCTGCAGACCCTACGCCTTCCCCTGGAGGCAGTGAGGCAAAGCCACGGTTTCCTCTTCAGCTTCAGCACAGCTGTGGGGCCTGGCTGGGTTGTTTCAAGGTGCTGGGTCTGCAAGAACAGTTTGTGGTCTGCTAAATGGCATTTATATTTATTGCCCATGCCGGGGAAAGCCAGTTTTAAAACCCCACAACTCTTCCACGGACTGGGGACTCAAGGCAGAAGGCAGGGAGGTGCGTCCTTTTCCATTCCCACTGCCTCCTAAATTCCCACTAAGCTTCGGAGCATTAGAATCCAGTACCCACAAGGAACGAGTGCCCTTTTCCCCAGTGGGTCCACACTGAGGAATGAATGTACCCTAGGGAGATAAACAAAGGTAAAAAGAATAATCTAGAACAGCACTGTCCAACAGAAACAGAATGTGAGCCACATACGGATTTTAAACGTTTTTTATAGCCACATTTAAACGGGTAGAAAGAGCCCTGGTTGGTGTGGTTCAACTGGTTGGGTATCTTCCTGGGCACCGAAGGTTGACATTTCAATTCTCAGTCAGGGCACATGCCCAGGTTGTGGGTTCGATCCCCAGTGGGGAGTACGCAGGAGGCAACCGATCAATGATTCTCTCTCATCATTCATGTTTCTCTCTCCCTTCCTCTCTAAAATCAACAAGCATGTCCTTTGGTGAGGATTTTTTAAAAAATACAGTGCCCACAAGTACATTTGAGATGAATAATGAATAATCTTTTTTAGCGTAAATATATCCCAAGTAATATGTAGGATATACTTATATTAGAAATTTTATTTGTTGTTTATCGGAAAAACAAATTTAAATGGGCATCTTTTTAAAAAATCTGGCAACCCTAATTTCCATAAGCAAGCACATAAAAAAAAAATAGATTAATGAGATATTTTGCAGTGTTCTTTTTTGGGATAAATCTTTGAAATCTGCTGTGTATTTACACCTTCAGCACTGCTCGCCATATTTCAGGTGCTCAACAGTCACATACAGTTAGTAGCTACCATTTTGGAATGTGCAGATCTAGAATGTTACTCTCAGTAATTTATAGGAGGGCAAAAAAATAAAATGAAAATAAATCAGAAATGAGCAAAATGCCCATCAAGGAGAAGGTTGCTGAAGTTACAACTAACATTTGCGGGGCCCTCACCATCGATCGGTCCTTGTCCTCGGGACTTAGTGTGCATTACCTCATTTAGTCCTCACCACATCCATTCAAAGAATATATGGTGTAACCCCTTTTTACAAATGAGGAAGGATCTGGGGGCTTATCTCACTTGCTCAAGAAAGTAGTGGAGCTGAGTGCAGACAGACTGATGGCAGGTGGCTGGGTGGAACCTATGAATCCCAGCCTAACACAGCCTTCAGGAGACACACACCCAAACCTGACTGGTTTCCTCTGGATGGTGGACCTCAAGGTGGGGGCTAAATAAGAAAAGGGAGGTAGAGGACTAGACAGAGCAACCTGCTCCCATAATTTCTAGAGATATCTCTAGTATTCTTCCCAGCGTATTTTTTTCTGTTTCCTTTTTTGTTAATCCTCACCCAAGGATATTTTTCCATTGATTTTTAGAGAGAGTGGAAGGGAGGGGGAGAGACAGAGAGAAAGAAACATCGACGTGACAGAGACACATGGACTGGTTGCCTCCCACACTTGCCCCTGCCGGGGCTGGCCAGGAATCAAGCTTGCAAATGAAGTACATGCCTTTGACCGGAATCGAACCTATGACTCTTCAGTCCATGGACGGACGCTCAATGCACTGAGCCAAACCAGCTAGAGCTCTTTTCCCAGTATCTTTATCCTTTCCTGTTAGAATTTTTTTACGGTAAGCATCCATCAATTTCACAAAGACCAAAAAAAAAAGTCACTTTCAAAAGAGGAGAAAACTGCACGAAGCAGCAGGAAGAAAAGAAAGCAGAAGTGGGGAGGAGGGAGGAGAAAAAAGGGAAGGAAAAGAAAATTCCCGGCAGGGACAGGTGAGGCATCACTCCCCCCCAGTATCCTGAGTGACCACCAGGGGGCACTGCCTGCAATTCTCACGCTAGGGAAAAGGATCCCCTTCGAAAACCAAACACTTGCAAGGAACAAATCACTAAAACCATCTTAACTGGAGTGCTTTCTCCCAGGAATCCCTCCTGAAAATGTCAACATTCACCATACCGATGTGAAAGGCCGTGGAAACGGTCCCCCAGGGTCGGGCAACCTGTGTGCCTTACCTTTGGAGTCTTCTTCGGCCAGGTGACTACAGGGACCCCAGTGATGGCCAGACTGGGGTCGTCGTCAGCATGCTCCTTCAGGACATTCTGTGGACAAACAAAGGAGCCATATCAGCCTAGGATCGGGGGGAAGACCTCAGAGGGGGGCTGGAGGCCAGACCTAAGCCAGTTAGAAACAGCCTGAGAGCCCTCCACAAAGTCCACCACCACCCCACCACCCGCAAGCTCAGAAGAAATAGAGTCCATGTCACTAACGTGTGAATGTTGTTTGTAAATGTCTTGGTTCCCTGCTACATCCCCAAAGCCTCACACAATGACTAACCTATAGTAAGCTCCCAGTAAACAACTGAAAATAAATACACAAAGCCACAGATTCCCAAAGAGGGACTTTCTACAAAATGCCTGACCGGTACGCCTCAAACCTGTCACAGTCAATAAACACAGGGCAAGTCTGAGAACTGTCACAGCCAAGAGGGGCCTAAGGAGACAGAAGAGGAAATGCAATATGGTGTGTCCTGGCTGGGATCCCGAACCGATAAAGGCCAGAGGTAAAAACTGAGGATTTGTGGACAAATTAGAGACTTCAGTTATAACAATGTATCCATCCGCATTGGCTCATTAATTATAACAAATGTACTGTAAGATGTTAACAATAGGTGAAACTGAGTAAGTGCAGGCAGGGTAAATGGAAAAATCTGCTGAATTTTTCTATAAATCTAAAACATAAAGTCTATTGACAGAAAACAATTTTTAAAACGCCAATTAGACAGTAACAGTTACAATAAGGTAAAACAGAATGTGTAGGGTACCAATTTTTCCACTACGTACATATTTAAAAAGAAATACAGCCCGACTGTGTGGCTCAGTGGTTGAGCATCAATCTATGAACCAGAAGGTTCGATTCACAGTCAGAGCACATTGCCCGGGTTGTGGGCTTGATGCCCAGTATGGGGCTTGCAGGAGGCAGCCAATCCATGATTCTCTCTCAGCACTGAGGTTTGTACCGCTCTTTCCCTTCTTCCTTCCTCTTTGAAATCAACAAAAAAAAATACTTTTATAGAAAAGAAATACAGCCCTGACCAGTTTGGCTCAGTGGATAGAGCATCAGCTTGTGGACTGAAGGGTCCTGGGTTCGATTCTGGTCAAGGGCATGTACCTTGGTTGCGGGCACATCCCCAGTAGGAGGTGTGCAGGAGATAGCTGATCGATGTTTCTGGCTCTCTATCCCTCTCCCTTCCTATCTGTGAAAAATCAATTAAAAAAAAAAAAAAAAGAAAGAAATACAACAGAAAGGAACCAAGAATATGGATATGATTCAACTCTGGTGGGTACTTCACAGGGGGCACTTAGGAAGGCTACCAATGGATGGGGGTACAGTGGGAGCTCTGTGTGTCTAGGGGAGGACACTGTTTAGAATTGCCAATGTCCTGATGATAATATAGAGCCAACCAACTTTTCATCCATTTCAATGCTCAATTACTGTTTTCCAATGCACCGAACACATTCTATCCTTTAGTACTTACACCTGGCCCCTCCTCATCTCTGTCCATCACTCGGGACCGGTGGGACTAGCTGGGTGAGGGATGCCCATGTCAACGGCAGAAGGGCAGGCACCATACGCGTTTGTGGCATGAATGTATGAGAGTAAGATGTACTGAGTGCTTTCCCTATGCTGGGCACCATAACGACTGTGTCAGATCCACTCCCTCCCCCGATCTTCTTGGCCGCCCTGAGAGATGGGTTTGTCACCACCTCTGCGGTGTGAATGAGGAATGTGCCTCTCAAAAGCCTGTCCCCTTTCGTTCCGTTCTGGAAGGATCCCAGCACTGAGCCTTGGGTTTTCTTGATTCTGTCATAGACGGCACATCATCCGGGAGTCCCATCTGACCCCCACCAAACAAAACCAACGCGTGTGCACAAACTAGCACCGAATGTCTACTCTGCAGAAACGCCCAAACCATCCTTTCCTGCAACAGGTAACTGCTCATCCCCCAGTTCCCATCAGCCTCTTTGTTCAACAATGACCTACATTTTATCTCGTTTGGTTTTATAATTTATCCAATGATTTCAGAGGCCTGTCCTCATTTGGCCTTTTGGACAGCAGACAAGGCAAGAGGTTTATTTCCATTATATAAATGAGAAAAATGCAGCTCAGAGGAGTTCACCGGGAAGCCCAAATCACACGGCTAAAGCCTGACTCTCCACCAGGGTTCCCTCCCCAACACCCTTCATCACCACCAGAGACAACGAACGTTGAAGGAGCCACCATGTCCCTCCCTTGTTCTCTCAACCTCCCACCCACAATTCACCAGAAGTCTCTGATCAGGTTCCATAAATGGCTACATCTAAAAGATTAAAAAATACAGGTGGGAAGAGATTAACCAAAAAATCCTATATGCACGGCCCATGGACACAGACAATAATGTGGTGAAGGCCTGGGGAGGGGACAGTATGGGCTACAAAGGGTCAAAGGTGGGGAGGACATCTGTAATGCTTTCAACAATAAAGATAAATTTTAAAAAACACAAATGAAAGGGGGAAATGGGTGGTTGATAAGAGCCAAAATCTAGCCATCTGGAGACTGACTTGTTTTGGGGACTGTGTCCAATCCCAGGAGCTCCGATTACTGTGAGCCACCATGAGCAGCAGTCCTGAGGGAGGTCCTGGGGACATGGAGAGAAGGAAAGAAGACCTGGCCTTTTCGTAACATGAGCCAAAGATCATGCCTGAGCAATCACCGAGGACGAAACAGCAGGAGTCAGAAACAGGACTCACTCACTGGTAGTGGCAGCAGGGGGCACCAGCTAAGGATTCTGCCTTGGACCCAAATTCCTGAGCTGTTTTTTTTATTTCTTAGTGCAAAAGAACCCCCAACATCTGGGAAGAGAGGACTGGGGTAGCCCTGAGTGTGCAGCCAGGAAGAAGTTGCTCACCCTTGGTGACAACACTCTTACTTGGAAAGTTAGTTTTAGCTTTAAAACTCTTTCCTGGGTCGCCTTAGCCGGTTTGGCTCAGTGGATAGAGCGTCAGTCTGTGGACTGAAAGGTCCCACGTTCAATTCTGGTCAAGGGCACCTGCCTGGGTTGCAGGCTTAATCCCCAGTGGAGGGCTTGCAGGAGGCAACCGATCCATGATTCTCTCTCATCATTGATATTTCTATCTTTCTCTCCCTCTTCCTTCTTCTCTGAAATCAATAAAAATATATATTTGTTTTAAAAAATCTTTCCTGGGTCTCCACTGAGGGACCGGTGGCCTGGCCAGACAGACAGGAACTCCCCTGTTCGGGAGGACAGCACTGGTCCACTCACCCGTTCAGGCTCCTGGCCACACAGCACTTAGAGACGCTCGCAGAAGCTCCAATTTCCCTGGGGCTCGAGGAGGCCTGTCCACCCAGTTTACAAACTCCTTAGCCTAACAAGGGCCTCCTCAGACGAGGCTCATGACTGAAAATATCTCTAAAGACGGTCAAGTTCAACAAATGAGCTAAGTGGGTAGGTGATATGAAAAAGAGATGTGCCGGTCTAGTGGAACATACACACTCAGGGAGGCGGTAGGGAGTGGTGGGGAATGCGGTGTATGAAGTCAGCTGCCACTCACTTTCCACTGCTTGCCGCCCCTCAGGAACATGGGCCAGGGTAGCCAGGACATTGTTTATGAACCGTTGGCAACTAATTACAAAAAAATGTTTACTACCATGCAGGCCAAACACCACTGAGGGGTTGAATCCGGCCCTTCAGAGGTCTATCAGGTGGATATAGGTGAGAGAGAGAGGAGCTGCCAAATCCCTCTCCCAGAAAGAAATCTAATCAGGAGCACTTTACACATAAACAGGTCAGACACACAAGATACTTTTAAAGGCCGAAACCGGTTTGCCTCAGTGGGTAGAGTGTTAGCCTGTGGAATGAAAGGTCCCAGGTTCGATTCCGGTCAAGGGCATGTACATTGGTTGCGGGCACATCCCCAGTAGGGGGCGTGCAGGAGACGGCCTGATTGATGTCTCTCATCGATGTTTCTGGCTTTCTATCCCTTGCCCTTCCTCTCTGTGAAAAATCAATAACATTTTTTTTTTAAAAAAGATACTTTTAAAGGAAAAAGTCTCTCCACAGCACTTCCTCTTGAAATGAATGTATTTTTAACTCAATTACAATGTTTCCAGACCCTAATACTATGAATGGTTTAATTAGTATTGAAAATACCTTATTCTCACTTTACAGGACCTCAGAAGAATAACGTAGCCACATGACAGAATTCTCAGGTTTCCTCTGGGGAACCCAATATACAAAACTCTTTGCCACAAGATTAGGGATTCTTAACCTGGGGTCCAGGCACAGGCTCAGGTGTCCAAAACCCCCTGACACTGCATGCAAAATTGTGTGTGTATAAGTAGATTTTCCTACAAATCTCAAGAGAGGCCAACAACCTCTAAAAAAGTTAAGAGTCAATGAAAAAAAAAGCATTAGCAAGTAAAGATTTGCTTTACAGAAATACTCACCAGAGTTCTCTTACTCGACAATTTCCCTGAGTCATAAAACATGAATTTTACAACACCTGTAGATGTACCTGCTCTATGGAAGTGAAATGTACCTGGATTAGTGATTCTGTACACTGGCTCCCTCTGCTGGTGGTCTCTGTCAGACTACCTGATGTGGGCCCCACATCTCACTTCTGCGAGACCCCTGGTCACTGAGCACCGAGGGGAGGACAGTCTTAATATTTCTATCTCCCAAGGCCTCACACAATGTTTCCTAAATGAATAACTGAACTAATGAACAAACCGTGGGTAGAGTTTGCAAACATCAAAAAAGAGACTTAAGTTCCGTTTCACATCCCAGCAGGCAGCTGCATTTTCTTGGGAGTCAGACATTGCAGAAGGAAGCTCAAATGCCTCTGAAGCTTCGCTCCAAAAAGCCTTAGCAATGCTGACAGGAGGGAGCTCCTGGAGTTTATCCGCACAGGAGTTCTGGAGGCATTCCCCCGTCCTCATCCCTGCTCTGTCACCTCGGGCATGTCCCTTACCGTTTCTGAAACTACTTCCTCATCCTGTAAGGGCAGATGATAAGGGTAACTACTGATTACCCAGCACTGGTGCCTGGCAAGGAGTACGCTTTCCACAAATGTTAGGATTATGAGGACAACGGGACACGTTATTTTGCCAGTGTGTTTTCTTTTTCTTAAACACCTGTGCGTTAGCACTCTGCCTCTTGCAGCCCTCCCCATCGGGAGAACTCGTCTGCAGCCTCAAAACCCAGCTCAAATGCCCTCTGCACAACTATCCCAGAGCCCTGGCCAGCTCCCATGCTCTGAATGCACACAACACGCTCAATGGCACTTCATTCCCTGATTTCTTCACCTGCCTGCTTCCCTGCTAACCAGTGAATCACCGAGGCGGTGACGATGACCCTCTGCTTTCTGTTCTCCAATGGATAGATAGCACAGCTGGTGCTCAATGAAAGCTGGATCAATAATGATGCTCTACTTGAACTCTGGACCCCGGGTGACCGTGTGGCTCTCTTTAGCTGGCCACCTTGAGGCTCACCAGGATGTACAACCTGCTCATGTGAAATGGATACGTGTTCCAGAGGAAGCCAACACAGAACACCAAGTCTCCCCACCAGGATGGCTGAGTCGCCCCCAAAGCCAACGGCAGCACACGTGATGCGCCCATCGAGACTACTGTTGGCAAATCCTCACATTTCAACAAGTACAAGAAAGAACTCATTGTCAACCGCAAAGCCATCTTCCACCAGATTCCCACAGATCCCACGGGGGCCTCCACGTGGCCACCCTGGGTGAGCTTACTTGCACCAGAGGCCCCTCTCTACGCATGGGTGTATCCCAAGGAGGGTCTGCTCCAAGCCACCTGTGCTGAGCTGCCCTGGAAGAACTAGGTTTTGAACAGAACCTTCCAAGCCCTCTGCTGTACAGCCCCGGTGTGGCTCCCTGCCCACCTTCACACCCTCCAGGAGAGCCTGGGGGTCCTCGATGCCCTCGGGGACACACTTCTTGTTTTCGGGGAGGGATTCAAGTTTCTCCACCAGAGCTTTCAGGCCCTTCAGTTCAAACTCGGTGAGGTGGGTCCATTTGGCAGAGACCTCGGTGGTGGGAGAGCCAGTGGGCGTCTTAGGGTAGTCTACGGGCATCGTCGCGGACTTGACGCTTTCCTCGGACTCATTAGACAAAGTCCTTCTGAGGAACCGCAGGGCAGGTGCTTTGGGCTTCTGGTCCTCGGAGGGGATGCTGGTGGGTGAGGCAGGGCCATCGGCAGGCGGCCTGAGCACCTTATCTGCACCCTCTTCCTCCTCCTCCTCCTCCTCCTTCTCCTCCTCCTGAGGCTGCTGCTCACAAGACTCCTCCTCCATTTCCAGCCAGGAATCAGATGAGAAGCCGTCTATGCTGGGCTTTCTTGGGGCATCTACAGGGGGTGCGGGTGAAGGGATCACAAAGGAAGACTGAGATGAACACCCTAGATTCAATGCTGAAAGTCATGTGACCTCCATTCACTTGCCTCCACCCTTTACCCTGGAGATTGAGCTTTTCTGAATAGTCCTAACGGTCTATGCCTCCCTCACTTCTAGAAAGGTTGGGGTCAGTCAGACACAGGTTCAAATCCCAGCTCAGCTTCCTCCAGCCATGTGTACCCACACAAGATGCTTCATCTCTCTGGCATTTTATTTTTCAACATATAAAAATAACACAAAAGAGCATATATGATGTATGAGTCCACTCATTGGAATGTCCAGACAGTGGAAAAATCCAGAGACAGAAAGTAGATTAGCAACTGCTGGTTTCTGTCCGGGGTGATGAATGTTTTAAAAATTCACCATGGTACCGAAACCGGTTTGGCTCAGTGGATAGAGCGTCAGCCTGCGGATTGAAAGGACGCGGGTTCAACTTTGGTCAGGGGTATGTACCTTGGTTGTGGGCACATCCCCAGTAGGAGGTATGCAGGAGGCAGCTGATCGATGTTTCTCTCTCATCCATGTTTCTAGCTCTCTATCCCTCTCCCTTCCTCTCTTGTAAAAAAATCAATAAAATGTATTTTTTAAAAAAATTCACCATGGTGATGGCTGCATAACTAAAAACCACTCAAGTGAACACATTAAATAGGTGAACTGTATGGTATCCCATATAATAAGAGAGCCCAGATCATGGATTGCAGGAGGGTGGGGCAGCAAACTACAAGCAGGCGGCGAGAGCTACAGGAGGGGCGAGGGCAGCAAGCTATGAGTGGGGAGGGAGGGAGGGTGTGGGGGAAGTTACAGGAGGGCGCAGTGACCTACTGGCGCACAGATTCCTTCGCAGGGCTACTAATGTGAATTATAACTCCATTATGCTCTTTAAAAATATAAGGCAGCCCGGCCAGTGGTTGAATATTGATGTATGAACCAGGAGGTCAGTTTGATTCCCAGTAAGGGCATCTGATATCCAGTAGGGAGCGTGCATTTGGATAATTTTCTCTCATCATTATGTTTCTTTGTTTTCTTCTTCTTCTTTTTAAAATATATATGTTTATTGATTTCAGAAAGGAAGGGAGAGGAAGAGAAAGATAGAAACAACAATAATGAGAGAGAATCATTGATTGACTGCCTCCTGCATGCCTCACACTGGGGATCGAGCCTGCAACCCAGGCACATGCCCTGAGCAGAAACCAAATGGTGACCTCCTGGTTCATAGGTTGATGCTCAACCACTGAACCAACCCCGGCTGGGCTCATTGATGATTCTCTCTCTCCCTCTCCCTTCCTCTGTCTGAAATCAATTTATATACACTGAGTGGCCAGATTATTATGATTATTATGATCTCTGAATGCATATAATATATACTCACACTGAGTGGCCACATTATTATGCATTCAAAGATTATAATAATCTCT
This sequence comes from Lasiurus borealis, assembly GCA_004026805.1. Taxonomy (NCBI): domain Eukaryota; kingdom Metazoa; phylum Chordata; class Mammalia; order Chiroptera; family Vespertilionidae; genus Lasiurus; species Lasiurus borealis. Next base: position 20,239 of record PVJN01035430.1, read on the forward strand.
AATTATAATACACACACACTAGTGTATTTATAAATACTGAGTGGCCAGATTATTATGATCTCTGAATGCATATATAAATACATTAGTGTGTGTGTGTGTGTGTGTGTGTGTGTGTGTGTGTGTATACACATTAAGGCCCGGTGCATGAATTCGTGCATGGGTGGGGTCCGGTCAACCTGGCCAGGGGGAGAGGATATGGGCGGTTGACTGGCCTGCCTGCTGGTCAAACTCCTGAATGGACAATTTGCATACTAGCCTTTTATTATATAGGATTAGATAGGATAAACACTGAGTTCCTCCGAAGGTCTGTTGTGAGTATTAAATAAGGCCTTGCAGAGCACCGTTCCTGGCACACAGCTAGCATTTGATCAACGAGTGTGTCTCACTAATACCCTCCCCCTTCTCCTTGGTTGAGGGACTAGAGAGGTGGGGAAACAGTGGCAAGAAAACTTAAGAAAAAAATGGGCACCGATGACCCAAACTCTGGCTCAAGGTTGCCTCTCAGAATCAGGGATGTTCTCTTCTGAGCCTAATGCCCAAATGAGAGAAGTGACTGTCGTTTCCTGGCCTGGGACTGCCACAGAATCAAGCCTCTGGTCCCCGCAGGGTCCTGTAACGACTACAATCACAGCAGCTCCCACGCTATTTCAAAACCATTTCCATCCCCACCCGGCTGGAGACTTCAGAAGAGCGGGTTGCAGGGTTTCGGCATTTTTCACACCTGAATATCGTATCATCTGACAGGAACGTAACTCAAAACAGACCACCACCACCACCACCCCCCGACAAAACAGAATTTTCAGGAGGCAAATGAGCACTTCCCAATAAAACCCCAGCAGAAACATGTTCCCGATCCTATGCCCACCTGAAACCAACCCTCAAAGGCACGAAGGATGGGAGTCAAGGGAAGGAAGGAGGTTTAATAATAGAGAAAAAAAGAACCTAGACATCCTGGAGATAACAGGAGTAATCATGTGGCCCTATTGCATTTCCCTATCCCGTGAGGAGAAAGATGCAATAATTGAGGCACAGCGGATCTGCATCCTGTAAAACTCTGCAGCAGTGACAGCTCAGAGGCAGAGGGGAAGAAGTGGGGCTGGCATAGCCAGATGCAGCTTTGGGGCAGCGTCTGTGAGTCAGGATGCAAGGACTGAGCATTTTGAGGGGAGGAGGTCCCTTTAAGAGAACAGCAGCAGGGCAGGGCCCTACAGCTGCTGCTGAGAACCACCCCCTGCTCTTCCAGGCTTGTGTTTCCAGTTCTGGTCACCCCTCCGGCTGGCTCAAAGCTGGCCTGGGATTTGGGGCACCGGCTGTATCTCGTGGGCCTGCTCTTATGTAGACAAAAACCCAACCCCCAGGGCACTGGGAGGGGGAAGGTCAGTTGGTAGCTATTGAGGAATAAAAAGAGCAGGGGTGCTTTGCTCCGTAGGGATCTTGTTTCAGCAACCGCGCCCAGGACTGGCCCCTCCCCACATCTGCAAGGTCACCAGTGTGACCTGGAGGCCACCGATGTGACTCGGTTGGGGTCATGATTTCATTTTTTTGGACTCCGCATTCCAAGTGGGAATCTGACAAGGATGGCTTCCCAGCGAAGGTGTCTCTAGGAATCTGCCTGACATTCTGGCTCGAGAGATTTCCCGGAACCCAACCCCTCTCAAGGGTCCCAGTGAAAAAATGGTCTCTGCCCCAGCGGAGGGGTCAAGGCGGTTGACCCCGTTGTCCACTCACCAATCAGCATGGATTCCCTCTGGTATTCCTGAGTGAGGTAGGACCTCTGGGTCACACAGTACACGTATCTCTCCAAGACATACCAGCACATCTCATAGTAGAAGGGGTAACGGAATTTGGGCTGCACCTGAAAACAAAGACCCGGGGGCGGAGGTCAGTTTC
>PVJN01035431.1:0-22127 GCA_004026805.1 Lasiurus borealis
TGGCAATGTATTCTGGGAGCTCGGAGGAGTGGGCTCAGGTTCATTTGAGGGGATAGAAGGGAGGCTGGAGTCTGTGATGCTCTTCCTGAGGTGGGTTGGGTGACTCGGGTGCCCCGCCTGCTCTCTATTTCCAGAGACTACGACCTGCAGCAGGTGAGGCACCAGGGTACTCAGCAATAAGCCATAGTTGGGCTCCGCTCTTTCTCTCTCTCTCCCCCCCACCCCCCATTCCCCTACTGAGAATGGATGGTAGGGGCACATTTTAGTTCAGGAAAATTAGGCCCCACCTTCTGTTACCCCATGTAGGTAGGACTTTGTTCTATTGCTGTGTCAAGCGTTGCTCTTAGTCTAAGATGCTTCAAGAGGAAGACAGTTCCCCCAGGGTCCTCTGGGTTGGGATTCACGTTTAGCTGACAACGATGACAATGACAAAAGGTCTGGCCCAGCGTCACTGGTGCCTGGTGGTAGTTCTGTCTTTCGGACCATCCATAAGTGGACATTTCTGCTTCAGGGGCGTGTTTACTCGTCAGAGAAGGCTCCTACCGTGGAGGTAACTCCTGTTGGACTATTTACCAGGTGGGGACAGGAAGGAAAGATGGGCTAGACTTTGGAGCAAAGAAAGCGTTTCTTCTCAAATCCTCAAGACTTTGAGCTCTGGTGGGCTCCTTCTCCCTGCACCTCATTCCCTGGCGGCCAGGAGCCCGAGGGCCATGCTGTTTCTGAAAGAGCACAGATCCCCGCCTTGCACCATCGGACAGCCCCGGTGGGTGTGGCTCACTGGTGTGGTGTAAATGGCATGGTTTTGCCCAGTGGTCCAGAGATTTTCTGCTGTATTCTCAAACTGTCCTGTAGGAGGCGCTGACTGGCCGAAGCGTGAGGCTCTCATTTGAGTGTTGCAAGGATGAAACCCAGTGGATACAAGACCCTCTGAGGTCATGAGCCAAAGCGGACCAGAGCCGGGGCCAGACCTTGTCTCTGGAACGTGTGGTGTTCTTTGCTGGCCACTCACAGCTCTGGCAGGATACTGCCCTGAGCTAGGCTGCTGGGATGTAAGGAAGCCGGGTTTGGATACTAAGCCACGTCCTAGGGGTTTTCTAGGCACTTTTTGAAATGAGATGTGTCTAGGGTCCCTTTAAAATAGAAACATCCATAAGAATAGGGATATTAATGCAGCTACTACGTGTCAAGCAGTGAAAGGGGCTCCACATTGTCAAATAACTGATCACCTGCTTTTTCCAGTGTGGGCTTAGCAATGGGAGACTCACTTTTGTCAGAGAGTAACACCTAATGAATTCAGACGAGCTAAGTAAATTAGGGCACAGACATACATGGTAATACTAGGCAGTCATCAAAATGATGCAGTAGAATATTTTAATGCCAGGGGGAAGGTTCATGCTTTATTAAGTGTAAAAAGCAGGTTACTAGAGTGGGTGCAAAATTATCTTATTTTTTTCTTGTCATTGAAAAAGAATCCAGAAAAAGACTGACAGGGCAGGTGTCAAAATGTTAACAGTGGTTCTTCCTGGAGTTCGGTTTGCAGGTAATTGCTATAATTTCTTATTTTTATATATTTGTTATTTTTAGTATACATGTGGCATTTCTCAAATAATACGGGGAAATGGCAGTAAAAGTGTGTGTGTGTAAAGCTTAGATTTGTGAGAAAGAGTAGATACTTTGAACTTATTTGGAAGTATTGGGACTAATTACCTATGCTTACAGATTCAGCGAAGTGTGAATAACCTCATCTTTTCTATAGGACGGTTGTAATTACCAAACGAGAACGGCCTGTGTGAAAACTCTAAGACATCAGCATTTTTTTATACTCTCCAGGTGTTCAGGTAGCTTTAAATATGGCCAGGAATGAAAACCAGTCATTAGCATGGGGATCAGGAATAGACATCAATATGGAGACATCCTCCTCCTCTCCTACCCTCATCACCAAGCCGAGAGACGGGGTGGGTAGGCAGGGGGATGGGAAGAGAGAGAAAGGGAGAGAATATATCTAGGGTGGGCTTAGCATGTAGGTACTTAGAAAATGGTCAGCCATCTTTTTCTGAAATCAGTGTTTTACTTCTGGTTACAATAAAACCATGACATTCTGAAGTAAATGAGGCAAAGAAATGACTTTGAATCTGTCCCTTTCAGAGGAGCTGTGTTTGTTAAACCAACATCAGAGATACTATCAGAGGCCTGAGAGATTAGTACCCACTTTGAAACATGTGCTTTTTAAGATTTTTAGACCAGCGTGTAGGAGGGTTGCCCTGGGGTGAAAGGAGGATCCCCGAGGCCCCTGTTTGGGAACAGAGCCATCACGGTACCTTCTTACAGGCGCCCAATTGATTTTATTGCCGTGTCTCACCTGCATCTGGCTGGGGAGGCAGCTTTTCTCCTGTTCAGTGTCTCAGCCTCTCATTTCTTGGGTTGCTCTTGCAGTATTTCATGGACATTACTTAGTAGAAAATAGCCGTAAATGTTTGTGGAATTATTAATCCCTTAATAAATTCATTAAACTCTTGGTGCTTTGTAGTGATTGACGATGGGGGCCCGTCCCCCATTGGAACCCTTGTTCTCGGGCACGGATCCCCGCTGCTGTGCAGTGGAGCAGGGTAGGGAGGGGGATGATGAAGAAGGGTGGGATGGCACAGCTATAGATTTTTGTGCAAATTCTCCTTTCGTCACAGGGAGAAAGCTCCACGGAGGCCAGATCATTGAATGTACGTTACTGTTTTGATGATTAATGATTCTGGCGTGTTGATCCACCCTCTTTTCTTCAAAACAATTATTTCAACTATAATCTCCCCTGTGGAATTGCTTCTCCCGGTTAACAAATCAGCAAGCAACATAAAATTCTTAAATGAAGACGACACCAGCGTGGCTCCACCTGGGTGCCGCTGTGCTGTGCTGTTTATAATTGCACTGAGGTTTGCTTGCATTTTTTTTCCTGAGCTGAGAAAAGACTTGATGTCATTCATTTGAATGGGAGGACGACAGTTACTATTTGTAGAGCCCTCCCATGCCAGGAGCTGTGTTAAGCACGCCGGATACATTTTCTCATTTAATCTGCATAAGAATCCTCTTAAGGAAAGCGGTATCAGCTCTCTCAAACAGACTTGGCTCAGTGAGGCTCAGTAGCTTACCTGAGGCACCGAGGTGGGCAGTGCAGCTGCCCTCAACACACAGGGCAGAGTCTGTGCTCTTTCTAGGCCTTGGTGCCTCTTGGGTTATTGTGCAAAGAGGCAGGGTTCCTCCAGGACCAGTTTGGTGATACCTTTGTATAAAGAGGGACATTGAACAACCTGTTTACCTAATGCCTTCAATGTGTGAGCCCCTCTACTGAAGGCTGGGCCATGAGTGGTGGGGAGACCCCACTCTCTGAGTCCCTACTTACTTGGCAGGCGTGATACTAGATACTTTTCTGGAGGTTTTATTTAATCGTCACGATAATCCCACGTGATAAGTGTCGGTAGCCTCAACTCCCAGTTCAGTGAAGGGGAGGGATCTGCTTGAAGACACAGAGTTTAAATAGCAGAGCCAGGATTCGAATTTATGTTTGAGCTTCTCGTAAACAGATAGTTACCATCAGTGGGGGTCATGCCACAACATGCTCCGCCCATGGTGGGGGACAGTGCATTTAGCAGGCACTGTGCAGCCTATGTGTGCCAAGAAGAAGAGAGTAGACGCACTCGGGCAAACAGCAGAAGGCTGGGGAGGGTGGGAGCTTCTGGAGGAGGTGATTGATTTGCTTCCTGACTGGAGGGAGAGGGCGGAGAAGTGGATGATGAGAACAAAGCTCTCAAGACCAGTGTGGAGTGATCAGGAGGGGCCTGTTCCCCGGGCAGGAGTTCTGGCAACTCTGCCATCTTCCGCCTCACCGCTGTGTTATCTTCCTGTGGGCTCCTGGCTTCACCCTTCCCTTCTGCCAAGAGCAAGGTCAGAAGGCCTTCTCCACCAGGAGTCTCTGTGTTATGCAGGGAGACGGCGGGATGCCAGTGGAGTAGCTGATCCATCACTTCTTCCTGGAGATCGATCTCTTTTTAGATGACATTTTCCTCCAGAATAGAATAAACTTTTTTTTGCTGTTCTGATATAAAAGTAATTCATACTTATTACAAAGGAATCAAACTCTTCAGAAAAGCACAAAGAAATAAAAAAAATCCATAATCTTACCACCTGGAGATAACTTGTCAAAATTTCATGTATATTCCTACAGTCATTTTTTTTAGCATATATATGAACATCCCTCTCCCTGTCTTTTCCTGAGTGTGATACTGTTTTACAGACTTCTCATTCCCTTAACCATTGCCCTCAGTCATCTTAATACGTCAGTACATTCACCACTTGTCTAATGGCTGCTGAGTGCTCCATCGAGTGGTTGTGTGACAATTTTTCTCTAGATGGTGTATCGGTCAGGGTCCAGTTAGGAAAACAGAAACCACTTCAAGTGTTTTCAGTGGAGAAATTTAATACAGAGCGTTGGTTACGGAGGTGGAAGAGGAGAGAAGAGCAGGAAATTGTTCCTCTCCCTGACTGGGGGCACACGGGAGGCAGTGGTGGTATGAGAGGTCAGAAGCCGGGACTTCTAATTCCATTTTACATCCAAGTTAGATAATCATGAAGTGATAGAGTTGGACAAGGATGAGGTGTCTCTTGGCATCTGAGGGGTGGCCGTGGGTGAGTACAGAGATACTATCAGAGGCCTGGGAGATTAGTACCTCGGGATGGCTGTCCACAGGGTTGGAGTCATGCTGAGATGCCACCTCAGCAGGGAGAGGTGGGCAGAAGCACCCTGGTCCATCCCTGTTCTCTGCCCTCCAACATCCCACCTGGGTCTCCCATTGGACAAAAGGGCCTTGCTGCAGCCAGAGGTCAGGGGAGTTGAGAAATAGCTTTCCTGCTGACACAGAGCAGAGGAAGAGCAAGGAGTTGTCCTGAGATCAAACAGGCAAGTGAGTGGCACAGATGGGTATTGGGTAACTTAGCCCAGAGCTTTTACTAACTACCAGCACTGTGCTTAGCACTGTGTGTATTATCATTTTCATCTTCATAGCTCAGGGAGCAGCATCTCATTTCTTCTTTTTAAAAATATTTTTATTGATTTCAGAGAGGAAGTGAGAGGGGGAGAAAGCTAGAGACATCAATGATGAGAGATAATCACCGATCGGCTGCTCCTGCATGCCCCCTTCTGGGGATCTAGCTGGCAACCTGGGCATGTGCCCTTACTGGGAATCAAATCCTGACCTCCTGCTTCATAGGTCGACACTCCACCACTGAGCTGCGCTGGTGAGGCTCCATTGCTTCTAACACTTACCCTGTCATTCTGTAAATACATACCTGGTGTAGTGCAGGATGTGTTTCTAGAGTTGCATGTACTCACTGAGTGAGCACTCTGACTCACCGCAGAGATGTGTTCTAGTCTTCAGATGCTGGCTCACCCCTCAGTGCAGTCTCCCGGGCTGTGCCGAGTGTGGGCTGGGCTTACTGCACTCCCGGTTTCTGACTGCTGTGGGCTAGTTCACCAGACTGCAGCAATTCCTCTGGTGTCTTCCCCAGTCACCAAGGTCTCACTGATCCTGAAGGGTCTGCTAATCTTTGCTTCTTGTGTCCTGGAAGTTTTCATCTGTAAAACTTGTATTTTATCATTGTGTGCCAGATTCTTCCTTTGCTGTATACTTTTTGCCAACCATTATGGGTGTAACCCACCATGAGTAAAAACTCTTCATCTGGATCAGCTCACTAACTCCATGGTGGACCGGGAGGCCACAGCTTGCTCATGATTGCATTTCTTGCTCTTAGCACAGGACTTGGGAGAAGTGACAAATATTTATTAACACGCTGTGGGGTGGAGCCACTTGAAGCGGGGAGGCTGAGCACTGGCCTGTGGGTTCAGTGGTACAGAGTGTGCTGTGTCCCTGGCAGGGAGCAGAGGTAGCTCTTGGAGGAAAAGAGGTTTATTAAAACTGCCCAGTTGGGGTTTATGTGAATATGTGATTTCGGTTGTTAGAAAGACTTCAGAGGTGGTGGTTAAATGGATGGACTCTTGTTCCCATCAGCACAGTCACACTTCCCCTCCAGTCTGTGTGCCCATGACAACAGGGACCTCAGCTATGTCAGTTTTTGCTCATGATTGTATTTCTAGCTCTTAGTACAGGACTTGGAGAAGTGACAAATATTTTTTTGGGACTGTGGATACAAACTGGCCTATAAGCTAATTCCATTTTACAGCCAAGTTAGATAACCATGAAGTGAAGTAGGACAAGGATGAGGTCTCTCTTGGCACCTGAGGAGTCCTGCTGGGGAGTGTGTGTGCCCAGTGCATTTCAAGGGCTCCTCACTTTTTCAGGTTTTGTGGGGCCTGGAGCTAATACTGCGTAGGGGCCCTCCTTATGAAAGAGGACACAACATTATATATACAAACTTAGGAGGAGAATTATTTGTTGTATAGGCTGAGAAAATATATCATCAGAAAATTACACATTTAAAAAGAAGCTGACAGACATGACAAACATGATCCAGTCCAGAAAAGAACAGATTTATATCATAAATTAACCACTGACACACCTCTGTAATCAATTTCTCCTGTATGGTGGTTTGTTTGTTTTTGTTTTATTTTGTGCATGCTCTTTAGTTGTCTCTTTATATAACATTAATTTCATAATATTTTCTACAGAGAGATTAGAAGGATAATTCAGTCTTCCCTCTAGCATGGCTGATGAAATTTGTTTTTTATTTTTGATGATTACATGAACAAAGCACCTGATTTCTCACACAGATATATGCTACTCACTGTTGTAATGTGTCCCTCACGCTGAGGGTTTCCAAATAACCCTATATCATGTAACTCCCACCAAGATGTAAAGGAACAAAGCATGCACATTTGTAATTAATTGTTCATGCTTCATTCTTGAGGGTACTCCTGGTAGGAGAGAACTTGCATTCTGAACAGGCATTAACAAGCACTGTTTTACATAGCTGATGGCTCGCCATCTTGAATTTGTCACCGCATGTTTAAGACTTTTTTCTTCTCTACACACATACTTCGGTGCTGGACACTGAGGGACATGTTTCTATCTTGACATGACTTTTGGTCTTGTTCTTGCACGTCACCAGGACACCGTGTGCATGGTAACACTCCTGGGAGCCATTCCCACACCACTGTACTTGTACATAGACATGCCCTCAAACTACCTAATTCATCTCAGTAACTTCTCCCTGCACATATCTCCACTGATTCCTCCTAGCCGGGTTCCAGTGCTAGATGGAGCAAGATAGAATATGACAGAGTGGAATTTGGCATGGGAGGAGAGAGTTTTAATTGATTGTGGTAAAATCTTACTTTTGCCCATTGTATGCAAATGTATGTCCACATGAGCACATGGCTAGATCTGACCCAAGGTTTTGGCAGGAGAGTGTTTGAGAAGGGTCCCTGAGGCTTATTACTTTGCCAGAACACCTGGCTTGAGCCTAGGGGATCTCTAGGACCTTTGGGCTGCTGTGGCTGAAGTTGTCATGGAGCAATTGGATTTGAGCTGGGCACTAAGGATATAGGACTGGGAGCAGCCTACAGGGAGGAGCCCTGTTTTTATAAAAGGTAATGACTAAGCAGTCAGGAAGCAGCACAGACAATGAGGTAGAATAGCATAGAGGACAGGAGTGGCCTTCTTGAGACCTGTCCATGTTACCTATAACAGGTAAAGAGCTGCTGACACTGAGTACCTCCTGTGGCTGGTACTGAAAAAGAGCTGTTCATCCCTATCTTGATGAATATCCCTGTGATGCATTGAATTGTGGCCTCCAGAAGGCTCTGTTGAGTCCTAACCTCTGGTATCTCTGAGTGTGATCTGATTCAAGAGTGTTTTTCAGATGTAATAAAGTTAAGATAATCATTCCTTTCCTACCTTCAGTGTCAGGTGTGGATTCAAGCCTCTGAACATCAAGGTCATTAGAGTAGACCCTCTACTGATCCAATATAGCTGATGTTCTCGTAATGATAGAAGAGACACAGAGACAAAGGAGGGCAAATGCTGTGTATAGCAGAGGCAGAGACTGTGGTGCTATAGCCACAACCCAAAGAATGCCAGGATTTCCATCAAACTCAAGAGGCAAGGAAAGATTCCCCTCTACAGGTTTTAGGGAGAGCAAGCCAACACCTTGATTTTAGAGTTCTAGTCCCCCAAACTGTGAGATAATAAGCTTCTATTGTTCTCAGGCATCCAGTTTGTGGTATGGTGTTGTAACAGCCCTAGGAAACTAATACACTCTCCAACAACTAAGAGCTAGATGACATTATAGTTGCTGCTGGCTGAGAGAGAGCTGAGGCACAGACAGGGTAAGTCACTTGTTGAGGTCACTCAGCCAGTCATGGTGGAGCCTGATCAGTATCTCTCCCCTCTGCTCTGGGAGAGGCTATCCTGATGGAACCTTGTGACCAATGGGTCACTGGCCAAAGCAGCATACAGACTTTGCTCCTTGGTGAACCAAGACAATCTGCCTGCTCACCCATCAAGCTGGGAGCTGCTTTCCTCCTCAGTTCTGCGGGTTCCCAACTTCACAGGCCTCACCACAGTGCCTTCTTGCAGGTAGGGGGCACATTCCAAATTTGTTATTACTGTAACAATCCTATTCCTGACCGTCCCACACATTCTGCTGCACACATGAAACTGCTGCACACACAGAACTGCTGAACTTGGTGAAGCATGAGCCTTCCCTGTGATGAGAGTCTTCTAGAAGTGCCTAGGAGGAAATGCAGCTGCCACAGGGCTTGTGTATCCCTGTTAACAAGTTTATGGCAAACCTGCTGTTCCAGGGGCGGGAGAGGTGCTGAGATAAACAAAACATTATTCTTTTTCTACATTCAGTGTCAGGTGTGGATTCAAGCCTTTGAACATCAAAATCTAGTTTCTCATGAATAAAAATACTTCGATTTTTTTTATTGTCAATAATGGTGTCTTTTCCATTTTCAGTTGGTAAAAGCTTATGGTTTAAATTTTATTCTCTTTGGTCTTATTTACAGTTCCTGTTTCATGCTCAATAACAGTATTCTCACCCACTGTATTTATTAAGCACCCATTTTGAACCAGCCCTGTATATGTTTTGAAAATATATTGGTGGAAGTGTGCAGAACAGTTGGCCTTATAACTCCCCCCGTTTTATGCACGGGACACATGACAGGGTAGGAAATGGAGATGCACTATTGAGTTCCTTAACCTGAGTCATGAACTCCTAATGGATGTGAGAATTTATGGATACATTAGAGGGTGTACAAACCCCTGAAACTATTTGTGATGCATTTGTATAAATATGTGCTTTTTATTTTTCTTGGAAGGGAACATGTAGCTTAATTAGACTTTCAATGGAATCTAAAATGGATTTAAAGGAACCTTAAGGTTAACTCTTTTTGTAAAGTGATCTTCTATACTATGTATGCCCTTCCACAATTTATCTATTCAAAACTATTAAAAATCTAATTTTATTTTCCTCTTTGCCTTTACAGTGGTTCTAAAAGGTCCATTTCCATTACGTAGGGCTAGCCTGAATTTCTGCTAGTCTGTTAATAGATCCTGCATTAATCCAATAGTAAGTTCAGGTGATTTGTAGGATGCCTTTTCAAGAGCTCATTCAATGTTATAACAGTTGGAAGCACATTGTTTTAGAAACATCATGACCCCAGCACTATGGGCCACCTAGAGTGTGTGCATGGATGTCAGTTACCACTCATAGCCCTTACCATACTCTCAGCATTTAAAATATTTACCTATGACTCTGAAACCATACTGCTTAGAGAAAATTTGTGAATCTGGACTTGTCAAAATCCACACTTGAAATCAGACTTCTCCTCCTCTTCCGCCTCCTCTTCTTCCTCCTCCTCAATATTTTCCCATTGATTTTTACAGAAGTTGGAAGGAAAGGAGAGAGAGAGAAATGTTGAGATGAGAGAGACACCTCAATTGGTTGCCTCCTACACATGCCCCAACCTGGGGCTGGAGATTGAGTCTGCAACCCACGTATGTGCCCTTGACCAGAATTGAACCTGGGACCCTTTGATCTGCGGGTCAATGCTCTATCCACCGAGCCAAATCAGCTAGGGCAGACAGATTTTCTGTATTCTCTAGATTGTCTTTGCTTATGTACAGGAAATTGCTAGTAAATTGTGTGATTCTTCTTCCTTCTGTGCCTTGCCAAAAATGAGAATACACTTAGAACAATAATGATGAAATATTTGAGTGTGTTCCCTGACAGAGTTCCTAATGGTCTCAACTAGACTTTATGCCTAAGAAAAAGAAAATGAGGATATTTTGCTTTAGTATTTTCTATAGAATAGACCACGGGGAACTGATGGTGGAGGTGGAAGGGAGGATCACATGGAGCTTTTCCTATTTCTGAAGGTGCTCAAAACTGGTATTGGCAGAGAACACTGCTACTTATAATCCTGCCCCAAATAGTCCCCTCCATGGCTGCGCCTTTTGTACATAGTAGGATTATCATGAATGCCTCTTATTTCATATATTTTTTTGAATAATGCAATCACTAATGGATCACGGACATCCATGGGCAGCTTTAGGAACCTGCTGTTTGATAGATATCTAACAACAGATTGTGCAAGTGTGAGTAGAGATGAGCCATTTTCCTTTACTGGTGGTAATGGGGAGGTGAACATTCCCAGGTGGGGGTTCCAAGATGGTATCAGAGTCCGCAGGAGGCATGGACAAGAAAACAAAAAGTCAGTTAATGGACTGGAAGTTTCTCAAGGATATGTCTCTCTTCCTTGTTTGGTTGAAGATGCCTATTTTTTTTATCAGGTCCTCATAGTTTTAGACTAGACTCCTAAAGAAATTTCTTCTGAGAAACAAACCCATTGGCTTAGGTATGCCAGAAGAAACTAGATGGGAATTGGTCTTTGAAAGAAGATACTGCAGTTGGTAAAGTTTGTATTTTTTTTTTTTTTTGCTTAAGGGAACTACCTAGTTACTGGAGCATGGTGTAGTTAGAAGTCAAGCAGAACAAAACAAACAAACAAACAAAAACCTTGTGCTATTAGTGGGTTGAGAAGTTGGAGGACAGAGTTCAGAATTGCCATAAAAATAGAGAAATGAAGGAGGAAATTTTAGAAATGAGGGCAACCATTGAAGGGGGAGCATGAAAATCATTGTTAACTTTGCTCAAATCATTCACTGACTTCTGAGCTCACATAGAAAAAATAGGAATGCATAAACTGTGGCTAAGAGACAAGACAAAGAAACTGACCCTGAGATGATCCAGATATTGGAATTAGAGGATAAATGCTTTAAAGCAACCATTATAAATATTTTCAAAGATTTAAAGGACAAGGCAGTTTTAATGAACAAACAGATTGAGGAATGAAAACTACTTAAAAAATGAAAATTCTAGTTTTGAAATGTATTTGACATTAATAGTTCATTAAATGGAGTTAACAGCATATTAAAAATAGTAGAAGAAAGAGTCATTGAACCTAAGATTAGATCAAGTAAAAATATATCCAATATGAAAAACAGAAAAATAGATAGGAAAAATTTAACATAGCATTAGGGATAGTAGAACAATATAAAATACCCTCATATGTATGTAATTGGAATCTAAGGAGACAAGAGAGAGAGAATGAGGCAGAAAAAATATTTGGAGAAATAATGACCTAATATTCCCAAAATTGGTGGGAAAAAAATCAACTTATAGAGACAACAAGTTCAGCAAACACAAAGAAAGCTGTTTTTTACATAATAGTCAAAGTATTAAAAACAATGAAAGATAAGTTTTGAAAGCCACCAGAAAGGTTAAAATGACATAATACATATGTGGTAAATAATGATATTAAAAGACTGACACCTTATTAGAAGTAATGGAGACCAGATGACAATGGCATAACATTTAAAATACTAAAAGAACATGAAAAAAAATCTGTCAACACTTAAGATCTGTATTTAACAATCCTATATAATAAAAGCCTAATATGCTAAGTGTCCAGTTGTCTGTTCGTATGTCCAACCATCCAAAGTGTAATATACTAATGATATGCTAAGGTTGCTCAACCACTCATTCTGATGTGCACTGACCACCAAGGGACAGATAGTCGACTGGTTGACCAATCACTATAATGTGCACTGACAACCAGGTGCAGACAGTCCAACTGGCAGATGAGCTTGCTGCTGGAATCTAGTGGATCGGGACTGAGCGAGATGCCCTGGAGCCTTCCTGAAGTCCTTCCCCAGCTGGGCAACCTCCTGAGTCACTCCCTGGCCCTGATCATGCACCGCTGGTGCCATTGGCCTGGCCTGAGCCCTCTTGCAATCCAGAACCCCTCATGGGCTGTCAGAGATCCAGTTTCTGCTTGATCCCACAAGCCAGGCCAAGGGATCCCACTGGTGAATGGATTCATGCCCTGGGCCTCTATTAATGTACATAAAAATGAAAGTGAAATATTTTCAGAGAAGTAAAAGCAGAAAAATGTGTCAACAGCATAATTGTATCACAGGATATGCTAAATGAAGTTCTTCAAGTTGAATGGAAGTGGCACTGACTGACAACATAGATATACAGAAATGAATTTATATACTTAAATGGTTATACACACACATATGTATAAAAGAAATATAGCTATTTAAAACAAAAAGTAAACCACTGTTTTGGTTTATAATATATGTTCCTTTGGGCTATTGCACATGAAGTGTGTGTCTTTGTCATAAATAAGACTCGAATTTCAAAAGATTGAAATATTAGAGTTTGTTCTAAAACCACAATGGAATTGAATTAGAAGTCAGTGTTTAGAAAATCACAAATAAATGGAATTTAAATCATGTGGAGTCTTCAGTCTCCACAGGAGGTCTGGGAAGTCCCCTTTTTGGTGTCTAGTGAAAAAGAAATGGAGGGAATCAGTACCACAGGTTACCCTGCACTCAGGGTTGGTTCATCCATCACAGTAAGAGGGGAAGACAGTACCTTCAATGGCTAACTCATGTAATCCTTACAGGGCTAACTGTGTGAGAGCTAGGATCAAGTGACTTGCCCAGCATTTCATAGGTAGGTGGGAGAGTCAAGGTGGAGCCAGGTCAGTCTGACTCCAGAGGTTCTTTCCTGGGCCACATTAAAGTGTATAGTTGTATAGTTGCATTTGGTTTCCAAATGATGTTTTGGATAAACAGATAAAAATCTGAGGGACTCCCTCCCACCTGTGCAGGAATTTCATGCACTGGGCCTCTAGTATATCCTATATCAATAAAAATCTGTTTATTGTCTATCTTTATATCTTACATCTGTACGTTTTCCACTTCATATAATTATGTTTTCATTAATATTAAGTAATCACAGAAATCTTTCTTTCACACCTCAATCGAAGGGATCTACTGATCTCCTAGATTTAGGTGAGAAGATGTCTGAAACACACACACACACACACACACACACACACACAAACACACACACACTCATATATATGTATGTATGCACATATGTGTACATATGTGTGTGTTCACACATGGGTATATGTGCATGCATAGATGCATGTACACACATATATTTATGTATATTTTATACAAATAACATACAAATTATATCTATACTAATAAAAGGGTAATATGGTAATTAGACTGGGTTGACTAGACATCTTCCAAATGTCTGACCTCCTTCCAGACAGTTAGGGGGCAACCAGGCTGGCAGGGGGGCAGTTGGGGAGTGACCAGGCCAGCTGGGGGGCTGTTCAGGGACAACCAGGCTGGCAGGGTGGCAGTTAGGGGGTGACCTGCCTGGCAGGGGGCAGTTAGGAGGTGACTAAGGTGGCAGGGGAACAGTTAGGGGGTGATCAGGCCAGCATGCAGAGGCAGTTAGGGGTGATCAGGTAGGCAGGTGAGTGGTTAGGGGCAATCAGGTAGGCAGGCATTCAGGAGAACAGTTAGAAGCCAGCAGTCTTGGATTGTAAGAGAGATGTTTGACTGCAGGTGTGCACATCTGAGAGGTCCCAGATTGGAGAGGGTGCAGGCTGGGCTGAGGGACGCTCCCCCCATCCATGCAGGAATTTCATGCACTGGGCCTCTAATATATCCTATATAATAAAAGCCTAATATGCTAAGTGACTGGTCATCTGGTCAACCAATCAAAGAATAATATGCTAATGATATGCTAAGACTGCTCAACTGCTCGTTATGACATGCACTGACCACCATGGGGCAGACGCTCTGACTGGCAGGTTAGCTTGCTGCTGGGGTCTGGCTCATGGGGACTGAGTGGAATGGGCTGGATATGCCCTGGATCCCTCCTGCGGTCCCTCCCCTGCTGGCTAACCTTCTGCATCTCTCCCTGGCTCTGATTGTGCACCAGTGGGGTCCCTTAGGCTGGCCTGCACCCTCTCATAATCCGGGATCCTTTGAGGGATGTCAGAGAGGCAGTTTTGGCCCGATCCCACAGGCCAGGCTGGGGGACCTTACTGGTGCATGTATTTGTGCACTGGACCTCTAGTAATATATATACTATATTTTTGTTTCTTCTTTGGTCTTTCCTTGAGGTTTTCTCAGGTTAACATTCCTTAAGAAGATTAACCCTGTCACTCTCTCTTTCTACCTCCTATCAAAGCCTGGGCTGGAGGTCTGTGCTATTTGGCCTGTGTGCTTCATCAAGGCTAGGTCCCAGTCCCTGCTGTAGGTGACTATGTCAAGTTTCTGCCTGGTATTGAGTGCACCTTTTAACTTGTCTTCCTGGGATGATGAATGGTACTTGTGGAGCATCAGGCATCTCTACCAGAGGAGACCCCTAAACTGGGATTTATCTGTGCTTGTCATAGATGAGTGCTGTGCATGCAGGAGGCCTGCATTAGTGTCAGGCCAACAGGAAAGCCTTTCCATCTACAGTTCACCAGGCAGCACTTGTCAAATAGTACTGCTCACAGCCCGGATGCACCTTTAGTGCACATCGGTCAGTGGCGCCACCCTCTAACTGTCCATTGCAACTTTGCTGTTGCCTGGACACCCACCCTGGCTGTTTTGCTCATAATTTTTATAACTAAAGATTGTGTCTTTCAAGTCAGCATAGGCTTAGATTTGAATCCTGACTCAACCTCCATCTACCTACCTGATGTGGCATTTGAGAGAGTGCATTGCTTTTCTGTGTTTTAGCTTCTTTGCCTTCTTTTTTTAAAAATATATTTTATTGATTTTTTACAGAGATGAAGGAAGAGGAATAGAGAGTTAGAAACATCGATGAGAGAGAGACGTCGATCAGCTGCCTCTTGCATGCCCCCTACTGGGGATGTGCCCGCAACCAAGGTACATGTCCTTGACCGGAATTGAACCTGGGACCTTTCAGTCTGCAGACCTACGCTCTATCCACTGAGCCAAACCGGTATTGGCAGTTTCTTTGCCTTCTTAACAGGAATTATAATAAAGCCTACCTTCTGAGTTGTTTAGAGATTCAGTAAGGTGCTACACGAGGGAAATACCTGTGTGAAAGGAAGCCATATCATTGTGCCTTTGTTGCTTTATATCTGATTTAACCCCACAGATAATTTGATTGATATAAACCAGAGGCTGCTTGCGTCCAACAATACCTTTTAATTTATCAGTAAAAATGCATTATCTAAGCATGCTTGGTTGGTGAAGTAGGGTATAACCCCAATTCCTTGATGCTAGCATTATAAATAATGTTTACAGTTAGCCTTTATTGGGGAAGGGGTGTAGCTACTTTGGAAAGTACTGGGAGTTTTCATCCTTAGCCTATGCTGCAATTGTAAAATTGTCAGAAATAATGGAGTTATATTTCTTAAGTGAAGGAAGTTGAGTATGAGTCATTGGCCGGCCCTGTGATAGAGCTCCTTGGATCCAGGAGTTGTGAGAAAATACAGACACGACCGTCTCTATTTGAAGGAGTATTAGCTCTGTGAAGGGTAGAGAGTAGGGGCAGATATAATACTTTGTGGAGATGATGCTATTAGGGCTACACAGTGACAATTGAGTAGATTCATTGATTTACTAGAGGCCCAATGCATGAAGATTCATGCAAGAATGGGCCTTCCTTCTCCTGGCTGCTGTTACTGCCTTTACTCCATCCTGAAGCTGCCTTTCTGCCTTCCCACACTGCCCAGAGGCCTGGAGCAGCTGGGGCAGTGTGGAACACAAACTTTGTGGGGTTAATTTGCATACACACTCCTGATTGGCTGGTGGGAATCACAAAGATATGGTCAATTTCCATATTACTCTTTTATTAGTCTAGCTAACTGCAAGGGATATAGATGTGTATTGTAAAGTATTGGGGAACTTTTGCTGTATATCTATGTACTAATTCAGAGTATTTTTATTGCATATTTCCTTTGGGCCAGGCGTGAAATAGTATCAGTAAACAGGATAGTATTCCTGTCCTCATGCAGCTTAAGTCCCAATGAGAGCAGAGGCAGACAGACAATAAACATCTGATAAATACTACAGTGAAAAAGAAAGGGAGGGAATCAGTACCAAGAGTAGTGGTTGTGGGGGTAAAAGAGAAATTTATAAAAAGGTGATAGTGAAGGAAGGACTCATTTCTAAAGAATAATTGAGCAGAAATATTAAGAAAGACAGACTAAGCCATGTCATTATCTGAAGAAAGAACATTTTGGGTTAGAAAACAGCTAGTGCAAAGGTCCTGAGGCGGGAGAGTGCTATGTTGCTGTAACAGAAGGAGCACAGTGAACACAAGGGGGTGCTGGAGAGTAGGAGAAGCAATGAGGGCCAAGTTCTGCAGTGTGTGGTTGGCCACAGAACCTTTATCTTTCTGTGATGCTGGGTTTCTTTATCTATGGAACCCTACATAGGGATGCCAATTGATATGTAAAAAGTCATTATAATTTTAGGAGCTTAGGGTAAGGGAGTTGATAATTCTGTTACCTTTTCTTTGTGTTTTAAGTCGAGCTCATTTATTGTGGGGGCTGCATATTGTAACGGAAACAACATGGTGTTGACATTGTAGGATGTGTGTTCAAATCTTGACTCTGTCCTATGTAGTCCTGTGACTTGGACTTTGGGCCCATCATTTAGCCTCTCTGAGCCTCAGTTTCCTCATCCATAAAACTTACCTGATAGAATTTTTGAGAATAGTAAGCACTCAGACCATCCCTATATACATATATATTTGAGAGGGTATGGAGAGTTGGAGAGAGAGGAGAGTTGCTGAGAAGCCAAAGGTGGAAAGGAATATGGTCTAATCCAATTAACTTCCAATTTTTTCCTTAAATGCTGCTGTTCCATTTAGAGCTGCATGATTCAATAAATAAACCAATAGACACGCGTGGCCACTTAAGTTAAAATTAATTGAAGCAAAATAAGATTAAACATTTAATGCCTCAGTCATACTAGTTATATTTCAAGTGCTCATTACCCACATGTGGCCACTGCACTGGGCAGTGCAGACGACAGATCATTTCCATCGTCACCAAAAGGTCTATTGGGCAGTGCCGCTCTGGGGCAGGGCAGACCTCTGTTTCTCCTGGGCTCTTGTCCAGGTATGTGGGGAGGTGCGAAGGCCTTTTCCTTGTGGTGGTGTTTCGTAATGCTGTCTCTATACTTCTGTGAGCTGATGGGGTGGGATTTCTAAGGCCTGGGGTAGAGTTTCTAAGTCAGACTTAGAAACAAGGCCAGGCCAGGGGTCACTCTTAGAAGGCAAGGCCAGGGATCACTCTTAACTATTCCCTCTGCAATTCCAGTGCAGACTAAAGTTTTCAATTTGGGTCTCTAACGGGCACTGTCCGAATTAATTAGGGCATGTTGAACATCCTAAGATGCTTTGGTGATGAGAATTGCAGAATAATATTACTAATTACATATCGCTTTGGCGAGTCTGTTGCTTTCCTCCTGGTCCACTTGAAATGAGACTAATCTTTTGGGTTGTTAGTTCCTCTCCAGACGAATTCCATGTACACTCATATGTCCTAGCTCAGTGGTCGGCAAGCTCATTAGTCAACATTGCCAAATATCAATAGGACAACGATTGAAATTTCATTTGAGAGCCAAATTTTTAAAACTTAAACTTCTTCTAACGCCACTTCTTCAAAATAGACTCACCCAGGCTGTGGTATTTTGTGGAAGAGCCATATTCAAGGGGCCAAAGAGTCGCATGTGGCTAGCAAACCGTGGTCTGCTGACCACTGCCCTAGCTGGTTTGGCTCAGTAGATAGAGCATCGGCCTAGGGACTGAAGGGTCCCAGATTCGATTCTGGTCAAGGGCACATGCCCAGGTTGTAGTCTCCGTGCAGCCAATCAATGATTCTCTCTCATCATTGATGTTTCTATCTCTCTTTCTCTCTCCCACTTCCTCTCTGAAATCAATAAAAATATGTTTTTAAAAAAGTTGCCTACATGGTGATTTTTTTTTTGTATTTTAACATATTCCTGAAATGAATCACCCTCTGTGTTGGCTTATTAGATTTGTTTATGAAAAATAAGTCTAATACCCAACGGCCTATAGTAGACACTGAAAAGCTAACCCCCAAGCCAATCAGAGAATTCAGTTAAGTAACAGTGGCCACAGTTCCCTTACAGGATTGTGCCAGATGGGCAGTGGCCACGGGGGATTCCTAGACCAAGAAGATAAATAAGATTAAAATGAAATTATTTCTCATTCCAAGTCTGGATTTTCTACTGTGTTTGCAGCAGCGACTCTGGGGAAACAGCCTGCGAGGAGTTCACTGTTGCTGCCCGCTGTGTGTGTGCGTGTGTGCAGCGATAAATCAGTGGATTTATGGATTTAATTTCCTCTTCCTATCTGAAGATGGGGATTTACAAGTTAAGGTGTGTATCTACAGGTAGTAAAATGCCATTTTGTTCTTCCTTACTGGCTGAGTCTTGCACAGAATTAAAATTGCAGGAAAATCTCGTTAAAGATGGGTCAACATTCATTACGCCGTGGAGATTCAGTTGCAGTCGAGAGGCCTGGTTGTGCATTCAGCTTTGCCAGGGAAGGGCTACATTCTGACAGTGGTTTGCTCTGGAGGAGGATGGGTGGCTCAATTGCTTCTGGTCATGTGTCCGCACCCCTGGTAGCTGCCCCAGCATTTTGGTGGGGCTCCCCTCCACCTTTTCTTTTCTTTACTTGTCCCAGTGAGTGGGGACAGCACAGTTTTCTCATGGAACATACTGCCTTTCTTTCCTGGAAGCTGAGCAAGGGTTGGGGGCGTTAGCTTAAGAGGGTTCCCACTTGAAACCCTCTTTAGAGGTAATTCGAACTGCTTGGCCTAACACCTGACCCCCCTCCCCCCAGCCCCAGTTTGCCTACACTTGTTTTGGAAAATGTCCCTACATGGTTCCTTATTCAGAGACCTCTGCTGTGTTAGACTCTTTGGTTGCAAGGGAACATAACCCAGTTCAGACTAGCTTAAGGAAAGCCCAGTTCTGTTCCACATAACTTGAAAGTCAGGCAGGGCTGCATCCAGGGCACGGTCCCACTTTCTCTCTACCTCTTGGCTGCAAGCTCCTTGACACACTGGCTGCATTCTCAGACGTGGTTTTCCCACGTGTCTGGGAAGATGTTCTGGGGACATTCCCAGCCAGCTCTCCCTAATAGAGTCATGCGGAGAGAACAGATCAGTGCCCTGTGTGAGCCGACCCCAGTTCATTCATTTGACTATTGCTGCACATTTGAGTTGCTTCAAGTGAGGGTCCTTTTGAAGGTTGCTGCTTATGAATATTGTTGTTTGTATCTTTTTGTAAATCTGTACTCATTTCTGTTGGGTGTGTTCCGGGGGGGTGGAGTCTACGGGTTGGTAAGTATCTGTGGAACAGTTTTCTGAAGTGCTGTACTTCTGCTGTCCTGCCAGCAGGAATCTGAGTTCAGGTCCTCGGCCACTTTTCTTATCCTGGGCCTGGTCATCATTTAACACAGAGAGGCTTACAGTTGCTCATGTGGAAAATCATACAATAATTAAAAAATAGTTACACAAGAATAAGCTCTGTGTTTCACATACTCCCAACTATAACCCTACTTGTAGATTAGCCCTTCTGGTGGAATATTTTGGCCTAGGGGTATCCTATTGGGTGAAATGCCTATTCAACTCCCTTGTCCCTTGGAATTGGACTGTTGTCTTTTTCTTATCAATTTGTATACAGTGTGTGTATATTCTAGGTGTAAGCCATTTGTTGGTTTTAACTCATGCCAGTATCTTCTCTCTGTGCTTTGTTTCTTTCACTCTCCTTATGGTGCTTTTTGATGAGGACGATGCTTCATGAGTTTTCTCCTTTGCTTAACCATTTCCCTCACATATTTTAAAGCAACATCTAGGAAATGAGTTCCTGCTTCTGTTGAGCGGAGTATACAGCCTCTGTGGCTTTGTTCTGGCTTCAACCCACACATCTCCAGCTGGGAACCCTGTGGTCTTTCTTCCTAAATTGCTTTTTGAATGATAAAACTGATGTACCTGCCCTCACCTTTGCCTCTGGCTTACATGTTAGAGTTTTTATGTGTTTTTTTTTTCTCTTCTTTTTTAAAGACTCTAAGTCCCTGACTCTTTAGACCTGTTTTAAGTCTGTGGAACCAGAGAATTCTGTGTTTTAAAGAAAAGCAACAGGCCAATCAAACATTCCATTTAATTTTTTTCTCCTAAAATGGTAATATGATGGGAAAGCTTTGAAAAATAAGAGGAATTGAGGGGTAAAATGCACATGGATGAGAATCATTTGTTAAAAAATAGTTCTACTTATAATGGCTACTCATTATGAGCACTAAGTCAGTATTTTTGCTAGGCACTTTCCACAGATTATCTCATTTAGACTCCGTAAAGTCTAGGAAGTTGGCCCATTAACAACCTCATTTTATAGATTGGAAAGTGAAGTTCTGTATTTCCAAGGTCACACAATCAATAAAATTGGAGCTAAAATTCAAAGTGGGCTCTGTTAGGCTCGGAGCTTGGGGCTCTCTCTGACTGCCCTGCTGGCAAAGATTCATTCTTGCTCTTTACAAATTGAATCGAGCCAATCAAACCACGTTTCAGGCCTCCTACCAATAGTTCAGTACTGGTGAAAAATTGGGTAGCTTCTCCTTTCCCATTTCTCCATCTCAGAAATAAATTAGCGAGGCTGACTGTCCCCCTTTAAAAGTTGTGCAATATCTCCTCATTCTAGAAGGTATTGCATCTTGTTCCCTGGTGCCATCAGGAGGACTTACAAGTTTTGGGTAAAATATGGTGGCTTCAAGGCTTAGCAACAACTTGGCCTAGACTTATGTTTGTAAAAATAATCATGTGTCCAGGTTTCCCTGTTCAGTGTAGCCTGATGTCCAAGCTGAGCAGCAAACCTAGGAGAGGTCAGTGATTAGATTCTCAGCTTCCAGATCCTCTCTCTACTCATTGGTTGAAGATTCTTCCTTTCTAGGCCTCTGAACAGTCTCACAGCTATGAGGGTGGGAGATGGCCCTGGTTGGGGAGATAGGACTCGGGCCTCTCTGCTGAACTTTTTATGTTGTGGACAGATTATAGTCAAGACTTGGGACAAAGTTAGGGTGGGATATGTCCAAGGACTCCCAAGTCTCTTAGATTCCTGGTTTATTGCTGGAAGGGAGTAACAGCTGCCATTACCTGTTCTTTCAGAGTATCAATAGCACTGTACCTTGAGTAGCACAATTTACCACAGTTGATTTAGAAGCTACCAGTACATTGTGGAGTCTTGTTCATGGAAGGAGAAAAGCATACAGAGGATGGGGGCTGGGCCCGGCTCCCTCTCATTGTGTGATGGAGGCCCCTTCTGTGCTCCGAGGGTCATAGTGGTGAATTCAGTCTCTCAGGGACTGAGATAGCTCAGCACCTTGTTGTTTGTAGGTGACTCTTGTCACTTTCCTTTTCTCCTTCACCAGAGGGTCTTGCCTTTTTGTGCTTCCACTTGACTATTGATTACCTCTTGCAATGTGACTTCCACCCGCTCATTTTTTTCTCTCCCCATGTAGGTAACACCTACAGCATAAACAGCTCTTTTCGGGGTAATCTTCCACATTGCCTTTTGAACAATTTAGCAGTTGCAAGGGGCCATGGGAATGACTGCCCTAGCCTGAGCCAGCCATCCGTAGACATAACCGCAGTGGCAGCATGAAGATGGGCTGTTCAGGGAGTTCAGAGCTTAGTAATTGCTGAGAGCAATTTGCTTTCTCTTCTCATTAGTGTCTGTCTAGAGACAAGC
>PVJN01035432.1:0-22126 GCA_004026805.1 Lasiurus borealis
TACATATACGCATACTCACATATTCACACACTCTCTCTCACACACACACACTCTCACACTGAACCATGATTGGCCCAACTCACTGGGACCACTTGGCCCTCAGTGCCAACTCCCAGAATCCTTCAGGGTCAGAAGTTAATGACAGAGACCTGGTCTGAATGCCCAGAAGCCCACCTCCACTGGAACACTGGCCTCCCACAACACACACTTGCACACACACACACACACACACACACACACACACTGAACCAGGATCGGCCCAGCTCACGGGACCACTGGGCTCTCGGGGGCCGGGGCGCTTCCTTCCACGCACACAGCACTGCCCCCGGGGAAGGCTGGCACACACTCACTTGTGCACCTTCACACACACACACACACACACACACACACACACACACACGGCCTCTGAGCGGGGAGGAAGACTGGCCGCCACGTGTGGTGCTGGGAACAGGGTCCCCCCGGAAGGACGCCCCTAGGGCCCAGTCAGGAAAGGCTGGGAAGGGAGCCTGCAGCCCGAGGCTCAGTGCGGGGCCGCCGGCCGGGCCAGGCCGCTCTGCTCCCCTCTCTCCTGACCCCGGCTTCCCGCCGCCCCTCACCTGTTCGGGGGCCCCATCTCACTCATCCCTCAGCCTCTCCTCCCACAGCCCCGGTGCCACCCTCCCCGGTCTCCCAGGAGGACCGGATTCCCACGCCCACCCTGGGCCCCGGGCCAGGGCCTCCGTGTTCCCACCGCCGCCTGGGACCGGATTCCTGCAGCCACAGCCCGGCCCTGCCTGTCGCAGGCGTGTGAGGAGGGCCCAGCCCCGGCCCCACAGGCCTGGGGACCTCAAAACTGCTGAGGAGGCCACAGAGGAGGTGACGGGGAGGCCAGGGGAGGGGAGAGGGAGAACAGCGGGCACGGCCCCCAATTCCCAGACTTGAGGCTCCCTCCCACCCCCAGCCGGGAGCCTGGCCTGGCTGCAGAGGCTGATGGGAAGCCGGAGGGCTGGCGTGAGCCGGGGTCCCTGGTGAGGTCCCCGCACCACCCGCCTCAGCCGCCCTAGCAGTTCCTCAACCTCGAGGCCCCCTGCCATTCACCGAGAGCCCGGGGCCTTGGCGGGCGAGGGTCCCGTCCTCCTCTGACAGGCAGGGAAACTGAGGCGGGGGAGGAGGAGATGGGCAGGCTTTCCCCGTGGTAAGGATGACCTTGACCAAGTACACCTAGACCCCTTCCGGCCTGACGTCACGCAGAGAGCCGGGGTCGGGGTGGAGGAGGCAGGGCAGGGGGACAAGCGGGAAGCAGCTGCCTCCAGAGCCGGGGCCCCCATGGCACACTGCCCCCCAAAACACCCCTCTGTCCCAGGCTCCCCTGGTCACCCAGAGCCCCTTGAGGAGGGAGCCTCAAGTCTGGGAATTGGGGGCCGTGCCCACCGTTCACCCTCTCCTCTCCCCTGGCCTCCCCATCACCTCCTTTGTGGCCTCCTCAGCAGTTTTGAGGTCCCCTGACCTGTGGGCCGGGGCTGGGCCCTCCTCACAAGCCTGAGAGACTGGGGACAGCCAACAGGAGGTGCCCCCTGCTGCTCCCTGGCCTGGCATCCCCACTCCCACCTCCACCCCCTTCACCCCGCAGACCATCCTCGATCCCACCGGCCAGTGTTTGCTGAGTCACAACAAGACCCAGGTCCAGCCACAGCCTGTGTTTCGCCTCAGCCTCCGGCTTTCCAAGTGCACAGGCCAACGGGGTACCAGGCCAGGGGGGCCGAGAAGGGGATGAGCAGGGCCCCCCCCCCGCCCAGGCCATGGTGGGCCGGGGGCTCCAGCAGGCGGCCCCACCCCCAGCCTGCACCCCTCCCACAAGGACTTGCAAGGCCAGCAGTTCCCACACCCGCCCCGGCGGCGGCCAGACCAGTTCCTGACAAGCCGGGCGCTGAGCTGGCCGCGGGCGGGGCCCCCACACCTGGCGGGGTACAGCCCAGCCCGGCGCGCCCAGCGGCGAGGAATGCGGCCCGCCCGCTGCCTGCCCGGGCCGGCCTGGGGGAGCCCGCCCTCCGCTGACTCAGCCCGGGTGGGCCGGGAAGCTGCAGCCTCAGCAGGACCCGATCCCCCGCCCGCCCCGGCCAAGCACCGGGATTGAGGCCGGGACAGGCCTGACCCGGGGGCCCCAGGACTTGGGGGGACAGCGGGGAAGCTGGGGAACTGCCTTCTCCTGCCTTGCAGGGTCTGCTCACAGCGGAGGCCTCAGATGTCAGAGAGCTGGGCGCCCTGAACACACGCCTCTGTCCCCCCTGAGCCCCGGGCCCGCCTGTAGAGGGGCCAGTGGGGGTGCACCTCGCCGTGCAGGGCTGAGTGGGGGCGGTCACTGCTCCCCTGGGAAGCGCTGGGCAAGCAGTGGCCGGGCCTGGGCATTGGGAGAGGGTCCGCGGGCTCTGGGAAGGTCGCCCCATGCAGGGAGCAGAGGCAGAAAGAACCAGGGTCCCACTTTTCCCAGGGCCACAGAGCGAGTGCTCCCCACAGAGCTGAGTGCTCCCCACAGAGCTGAGTGCTCCCCACAGAGCTGTACTCCCCACAGAGAACTGAGTGCTCATGGGGGCTCTGTCACCCAGCATGGATGTACAGCGGCACCTCGAGATACGCGTGCCCTAACATACGAGATTTTTGAGATACGAGCCATCGAGTGAGCGATTTTTGCTTTGAAATACGAGCAACATTTGAGATAGGAGTAATCACGCAGATCGGCCGGCTGCACACGACCCACCAGTTTACCGCGACTCGAGCGTCTCATAGTTTCCCACGCATCAAGGTTATGGAACGAATTAAACTTGTATCTCGAGGTACCACTGTATTTTCCCAAAGTCCCAGGCCAGGGTCTGTGTTTTACCACTAGACTAGGAGCTCTCAGAAAGCTGGGGCCACAATTCTCCCTCAGCCTGGGGGCTCCCCAGGGACTGAGCCCCCACCTGCCTCTCTCCATTTCCCATAATCCTGAGCCCAGGATCACGGAGACCGAAGGCGGGGGAAGACCAGGAAAACGGTCCCCCTCCTCCCAGTGCCACCCCACTCCCAGGCCCGGATGCCCCCTGCTCGTCCGCCCTGCCACCCCCACACCCAATGCTGGAGCCGCCGTGGTGCCCCCACCCTGACCCTGGGAGCCAGGAGTCCCGCTGTCCCAGCCAGGAGGGCTGCCCTCTTGCACCCACTTCCTTTGGCCCAGGGTCAAGGGGGTTGGGGATCACTCGGGCCAAGGTGGCTGAGCTTGGGAAGTGGGGGGACCCTGCTGGCCCCTGCTCCCCCCTCCCCCCGCAGCCCGGCTTCCCCACAGCAGGCCAGGCAGGCGGCGTGCGGGCGCAGGTCGGGGCGCGGCGCTGGCAGGACACACAGTCTCTGTGTTGGGTGTTGTGCCCGGTTACCAGGGAGGAGGCGGGCTGGCTGCGGGCCCTGTTTGGGCCCCGGGCGGAGGGTGTGGGTGCGGAGGGAAAGCAGGGGATTTGGGGCGTGGACACCTGCTTCCCGCTCCCACGCCCGGGGCCGGGCGGGCCCGCTGGGGCTTGAAGCGCCAGGGCCCATCCAGACTTGCTCGGACCCACCCGCGCCCTCCTTTCTGCTGGCCGGGAAGCACCAGGTGCAGGAGGTGCTGGGGGCAGGGCGGCTCCCAGCTGCTCAGACGGGGGGCTGGGGAGCTGCCCCCCACCCCCAGACAGCCACTGCGATGTCCCAGCCCCTGGGACCCACACTGCATGGCAGTCTGGCTCAGACCCTGTGGGCCAGGGTCCCAGGACACGGGCCAAGTCACCGCCCCCCTCTGGGCCTCAGTTTCCCTGGGCTGGGAGGTCCCCAGTTCTCCGTCCCCATCATAAGCTGGGGGAGCAGAGGAGGCGGGCTGTGGCAGGGAATCCGAGCTGGGAGCCCCTGAACACGGGCTCCTCACACATCTCCGCAGGCTGCTGCCCGGCTCGGGCCTGGCACCACGAGTGCCAATGAGCCGCTGAGGACGGGAGCCGGGGCTGTGGCCAGGGATGGGAGGGAGGGAAGGGGGGTCTCCCGGCGCACCCAGCAATGGCCAGGCCCCAGAGAACCTGCCTGACCTCTAGTGACCTCTCCCAGCTCCCTCCTCAGTCCTGCCTCCCAGCCCAGAGCCAGCCTTCATTCATTAGAGCGTTCACTGAGCACCTACTGTGCGCCTGGCTCAGTGCTGGCGGCAGAGCCAAGGCCGTCTCGGGCGTCAGGGACACATGGCCGGTGCAGGAGGCCACCGGCCGCACGGAGAGGGCCCCGTGCCTGGGGGGGCGGAGGTGGGGATGGAGAAACTGAGTCTTGGAGCAGGGAGGTGGCAGGGGAGGACAGGGAGGGGGCAGGCCGTGTCACAAAGGACACAGGAGTAGGTGCATTTGGGGGGGCGAGGGGGAGAGGCAAGGAGCTGGTGGTTAAGGGTCTGGTGGCAGGAGAGACAATGGGGATGGGGGTCATCACATCGCAGCGGGCGGGGGAGGGAGGCCCTGGCAGGGAGGCACCCACCTCCCCACCAGCAAACACTGTCTCGCTCCCAGCGGAGGCTCCGGGCCCTCGGAAAGCCAGGCCTCTGCGCTGGAAAAACACACGCACGCCTGCCAGTCCGATCCAGACCTGCCTCAGAGCCTGACGCTGGCAGGACAAGAGGCGAGACTCCTGCCGGGCCAAGGTGCCAGCCTCCGGCCTTGGGGCCCAGGCCATGGGGTGGGGTGTAGTGGGGGGATAGGCTGGGACTGGCCTGGCCGGGAAGCCCTGTCCCCAAGCCACTGCCCCATCTGCTGCCTGGGGAGCGGGGGTCCCGCACGGCCAGAGCTCCTTCGCCCTCGGGAGTCTGGGTCTGCCTTTGGCTGGGGGATCCCATCTTTGGGATGAAGGAATGGATTCCAGAGCAACACCCCCTGCCAGTCAAACAGTGCGAGGCAGTGAGAGGCTTTGGAGCCGGGGCCTGAGGGGCAGGGGAGCCGGAAGGGCCTGGGCAGAGGGGGAGACTGAGCCCGGCCGGGGACTCAGCCGGTTACAGCATCACACCCCTACACCAAGGGGGCGGGTCCGCCCCGGTCAGGGCTCATGCAAGGAGCAAGCAGTGAATGGTGGAACAACATGTCAATGTTTCTCTCCCTCTCACGCTCTCTCTCCTTTCTTTCATATCCCCCTCTCTCTCTCCCTCCTTCCCTCTCTCCTCCTCCTCCTCCTTCTCTTCCTCCTCCTCCTCCTCCTCCTCCTTCTCCATCTCATCTCTCTCTCTCTCTCTCTCTCTCTCTCAAATCAATACATTTTTTTTAAATGGGGGGAAGATAAATTGACGGGTGGGGTAGTGAAGGGTAAAGGGGGACAAATAGATGGGGTGGAAGATGGGGAGGTCGTTAAGGACACAGTGCAATGTGCAGCTCATGTTTCACAGGAACGGACACGGAAACCTCTATGATCTTATTAACCCCCTCACAGACATAAGTTTAATTTAAAACCAGTAAACGGAGGCCCGGGGGGGGACAGCCTGCAGACAGCGTCAGGGCAGCCCAAACCCAGGCCTGGCTGTCCCTTGCTCCCAGCATCCCCCCTTCCTCCCGGGATCACCTCCCTCACCTGCCCCAGTGCAGGCTCCAGCCCCGCCGAGAGGAGGGGCGGGTGGCCCCTCTCTAGCTGTCCCCGCCCTCCACCCCCCCAGCAGGCCTTTGCCCCCCACACTCCTGGGCCCCAAAATCTCCCACCCCCGCCCACGGGCTGACCTCACAGCAGCCAAAGGTATTCTCCCTCCACCGAACATGGACACTGAGGCCGGAGGACCAGGCCTTGCCCGGGACCTTCTCTGACAGGTCCCCGTCCGTGGGAGGGGGCGCTGGTGGGGACCCCTGCCTGCAGGCCTGTCCCTCAGATGGCCTCAGGGAGCACTGGGCAAGGGAGGCTGGGGGCGGGGAGGTCCAGAGTACGGGGCACAGGGTGGCCTCCCGCCCCTGCATCTGAAGGGAGGGTTCAGCAGACACCCCGCAGCCTCAGGGTCGGGGTGAAGGCACAAGCCAAGAGGAGGCGCCCACCCAGGGAAGAGGCCAGGCTGCTGAGGTCCCAGGCTGTCTGCAGCCCCCACACCTACCCAGGCACCCCCAAGTCCCACCTCTGTCTCTCTCTCTGGCGCCTTCTGCCGCCCCATCCCTAAGCCCACTTCTAGCCGTGGGCACCGTGCCAGCCTTCAGGCCGGGGGCACAGGTCACAAGCAGATACACTCCCACCCAGACTGTCCCTGCCCCCGGGCCTCCGGCCACCCCGGGGTTTGGAGGAGCCACGCGTGCTTTCGGCTCCGGGCAGGGACATGTGCCAGGGGACCGGGGAGACCAGGATGTGGGTGCCCTGCGGTGGGTGGCTCAGGCCCAGAGGGAGAAGGGGCTCGAGTCCAGGGCCTTTCCAGTCTTGAGGGCCCGAGAGACGCCTCTGGTTCTCTCCACATTCGGGTCTGGTCTTTTTCGGCTCTTTATTTGTAAACAGAAAAATGCACACATCACCCCCAAACAGCTGGACGGATTTCACAGCGAACCCACCTGTGTCACAGATCACAAAACGCTTTGGGCACCTCCCAGAACACCCCCCGAACCCCGGGCACCCCTCCTAGGGACTGCAGCCCCCCTCCACCCCACCCCTGAGTCACCATTACTCCTGGCAACATGGATCCCTCTGGCACACTTTTGTGCTTTATAAAACCAGACTCATAACATGGCTTCTTCCTTCTCTTTCTTCATCGGAAGAAGTAGGATTGTGTGTGTGTGTGTGCGCGCGCGTGCGTGTGTGTGTGTGTGTGTGTGTGTGTGTGTGTGTATGTTTTAATCTTCACCTGAGAGTATTTCCCATGGACTGTTAGAGTGGAAGGGAGAAGGAAAGACAGAGAGAAACATCAATGAGAGAGAAACATGCCCCTGGCCAGGGCCCCATCCAGGGAGAAGCCTGCAACCGAGGTCCGTGCCCTTGACCTGAATCAAACCCTAGACCCTTCAGTCCACAGGCCGATGCTCTATCCACTGACCCAAACCGGCTAGGCTTCTTTTATCTCTCTTTGTTCAACGTCAAGGTTCTCTCGCTGCCTGAGAATCCTGCTGTGTGCAGAGCACCCCCCCCCACCGCCTCCGGCAGGGGAGTTTGGGGAGGCCAAGCCCAGCCTGCCCACAGCAAGTGTCCGGAGCCTGGAGGAGCTAACGGGCCCCTACCTCCTCACCCCCCAGGCTCTGCTCCTCTCCAGGCCGCTCCCAGGATGGACATCAGGAGGAGCCGGGCCTGGTCTGCCGCCCAAAGCCGCCCCCAACACCCCTGCCCTCTGCCCTGTCCACTGGCTCCCCAAATCCGGGAAAGGCACAGAGAGATATGCTAAGGCATGCAAGTACGAAGCAATGCAAAGGAGAACATACAGTCCGTAGTAGTGTGATAACTAGTAACCAGTGCCCCGCGGATACTGGGAATATCGAGGGAAAACACTGGGTAAAATATAGCAGTAACACAGACCAGTGAGCTCTGACCTCAGGCAGGAAGCGGGGAGCCTGGAAGGGAATCCCTCACCCCTCTGCCCCCAGTGAGGCCGGAGCAGTTCACGGCGGTGCGCCATTACGGGGTTCATTCAGGGAGCATGAACTTCCTACCAGGCATGACAAATCTCACTTTTCAGCCTTAAACGTGTTTAAAAACAACTTAAAGGAGTGTGTTTAACTCTACATTTTTCGTTACTTAAAAAAAATAAAAGTAAGAAAGGCCTTGCTGCCCTAGCAGGTTTGGCTCAGTGGATAGAGCACCTGCCTGAGGACTGAAGGGTCCCGGGTTCAATTCCCGGCACATGCCCGGGTTGTGGGCTGGAGGGAGGGTACAGGAGGCAACCATCGATGATTCTCTCATCATTAATGTTTCTCTCATCATTGATGTGTCTATCTCTCTCTCCCCTCTTCCTTCCTTCCTTCCTTACTGAAATCAATAAAAGTTTTTTTTAAAAAGACCACCCTGCCCTAAGTGTGGCTCAGTGGACAGAACTAGAGCCTGCGGACTCAAGGATTCTAGGTTTGATTCCGGTCAAGGGCACGTACCTTGGTTGCGGGCACGTCCCCAGTAGGGAGTGTGCAGGAGGCAGCTGAACTATGTTTCTCATCCATGTTTCTAACTCTCTATCCATCTCCCTTCCTCTCTGTAAAAAATCAAATATACATATATATATAATTTTTTTAAAAGACCACACTATAAATGAGAAAGAATGAGGGTGTCTCACAGCCTTCCATCCCCGCAGCAGTTGGGACCCACCCTCACTCCTAGCAAAGCTGACACGCCTGCCTCCGAGGCAGCTGGTAAACCTGACCCACCTGCAGGCGCACCTGGCAGAGAAGCAGCGACCCCTGCCGGCGGCCGGGGCCTGGCCGGCGCGTGCAGAGCCCTGATGCTTAGCTCCTGCCGCCACCTGGTGGCCGTCTCCAGCGGCGCAGCCGGAGAACCACACCGGGTGGAGTCTGCGGGAGCCCAGGGCCCCATAGCTGGTTTCAAAGGCCTGGACCAGTGGTTCTCAACCTTCCTAATGCCGCGACCCTTTAAGACAGCTCCTTGCCGAGACCGGTTTGGCTCGGTGGATAGAGCGTCGGCCTGCGGACTGAAAGGTCCCGGGTTCGATTCCCGTCAAGGGCATGTACTTTGGTTGTGGGCACATCTCCAGTGAGAGGCGTGCAGGAGGCGGCTGATCAATGTCTCTCTCTCATTGATGTTTCTGACTTTCTATTCCTCTCCCTTCCTCTCTGTAAAAAAATCAATAAAATATATTAAAAAAAAAAAAAAAGACAGCTCCTCATGTGGTGGTGACCCCCAACCATAAAATGATTTCCGTTGCTACTTCATAGCTGTAATTTTGCTACTGTTATGAACTGTCATGTAAATATCTGATAGGCAGGATGTATTTTCATTGTTATAAATTGAACATAATTAAAGCATAGGGATGAATCACAAAAACAATATGTAATTATATATTGTGAAATGTTTATTTCTAATGACAAATAAATGAAATTTTTTGTCTTGAATCGTGGTGTAGCATGGGTAACAGTCTTCCTATGACAACAGTAAACGACATGGCTACACTTTGCTACACCGAGGAGCGGTGTGCTGGTTCCTAAGACCATGGGAAATAGGTGTTTTCCAATAGTCTTAGGCGACCCCTGTGAAAGGGTCGTTTGACCCCCAAAGGGGTCGAGACCCACAGGTTGAGAACCGCTGGCCTAGACACACGTGCAAATCATTCCGGGCAGGGAGGCTAGAAGCTGAAGCTAGTGTGCACGGCCGACATCCCATCTCGCCCCTGTTTGGCGTGTGATGGGTGGGAACCCCTGAGCCGTGCCCAGCGGGGTGCCTGGCACGTGCTGGGTGCTCTGCACCTGCAGTGCCCTGGTAGTTGAGCAAAGAGCACGAGCTGTGGCAGAGGGCATGAACAGGGGACCTGAGGGGCTGCTGGCGCCCGTTCTCCTGCCCATGCACCTGGCTTTGCAGGGTCCCCTCTCCTTTCTTACCTTCCTCCATCCGCGGTGCCCGCAGCCTCTCCGCAAACGCCAGCCCCACGCATGCGCGGGACCGCTGGCGTAATGCTGCGGACACAGGGCAGGGCTGCCCCGTGGAGCTGACCGCCTGGCGGGGGGACTACTCCCCAGGACCCGCAGAAGCGGGGCCAGGGCACCTACAGGGGTACAGAACCGCACGCAAAAGGCCTGGCCTTCTTGGGCACCAGGGAGGTTTCTAGCAGCCTGAAGAATGGTGGTTTAAAAAAATAAATAAAGCCCCAGCCGGTGTGGCTCAGTGGGTAGAGTGTTGGCCCACGGACTGGAGGGGTTTGATTCTGGCCACGGGCACCTACCTCAGTTTACATCTCGATCCCTGGCCCTGGTCAGGGTGCATGTGGGAGGCAACCAATGGATGTGTCTCTCTCTGTCTCTCCCCATTCTACTCTCTCTAAAAATCAATGGAAAATGGGAGACATCTGTAATACTGTCAGCAAGAAATATATGTGGGTTTTATTTTATTTTTTAAAGAATGGGTGAGCTAGCCAGACCAAGAGGGGGCATGCAGATGCCAAGGCCTGGAGGTGGGGTTGTGCCCGGCAAGTTGCCAAAAGAAGGGCTGGGAGGTGGGAGCCACCGCGGGTCCGGGAAGAGGCGGGCACGCCGGCTGCTTCGGCTCCCCCGCCCTGGGACTGGGCAGTTACTTCTCCCCGATCTGGGATGCAGTCAGCCCCCCGTCGCCTCCCTGAACCACAGGCTCTTGTCCCCCTGAGGCAGTCACAGATGGAGTCACCTTGCTGTCCCCATGACCGCCCCCCACCCCCTCCTCACCGGCTGCTCCCCGGCAGAAGCCGCCTCGGGGCAGAGGGCAGGGGGTCTGGGACCGGGCTCTGGGTGCGAATCCCAGCGCATCCCCTTAGTGGCCCTGAGGCCTCCGGCCCAGTACTCAGCCTCTGGGAACAGCACCTCTCCCCGGTCACAGGCATAACGTCGCTTGCCTCGGATCTGGTGCTCCTGGGAGGGGTGGTGGGTCATGGGTATTAGTACCCTGTTTCCCCGAGAGTAAGACATCCCCCGAAAATAAGACCTACTTCCAGTTTTGCCTCTCGCTGTCATATAAGGCATTCCCCCGAAAATAAGGCCTCCCCGGAATAGAAGGCCCCCCTGAAGCTACCGTAAGGCGTCTGACTCCTGATTTAAAGAGACCTCACGCTGCCTGAACAGCTCCGGCTGCGCTCCGGCCCATCCCTGAGCTGGTTTGTGATGACAACGACTACCGTACCGTGTACAGGTAATACATTTCCTTTTTTTTTTTAATTCAACAATAAACGTGTACTGTATTCTTCTTCATGGGAAAATAAGACATCCCCTGAAAATAAAACCTAGCGCATCTTTGGGAGCAAAAATTAATAGAAGACACTGTCTTGTTTTCGGGGAAACAGGGTAGCAGGGGGAGCTCCCCCCAGCCAGTGCCTCACGCTCAGTGAGTGTTCATGGCATTAGTTGAATGAATGAATGAATGAATGAATGATGACTGTGGTGCTTACAGGCAAATCCACAATGGCCACTAGGGTCACAGGCCAACAATTGCAAGAGGTGACAACACTTTCAGCCCCTCAACTTACCCAGCAGTACCCAACCCCCACCCCATCTGTTCCCAGGGGAACGTGCACAGACACACCCACCGCTCAGAAAGAGAGGAAACCCAAGACAGGGCCCTGCGTGCTGCGCGCGCCCTCTGCTGGCCAGGCCCGGCGCAGCCACCAAGCGCCCCAGCCTCCCTGAACCCAGGCTCAACTTTGGGGTGCAATACCCCTCTCCCCTGCACAGCCCCGCTGCCACGGGGACCCCAGGCCGTCCCTGACCCTCCACAGACATCTCCGTCCTCTCCCTTCTGTCTGCTCCACTGGCAAGCACAGTCCACACACCCCTGAGTCCCTGCTCTCTGTCTCACGTTAGAACCGTCAAATGGAGGAGCAGGAGGGGAGGTGGCTGGCTGGGCACCCGGCTGCCAGGTCCTGTCACTACAGCCTTTACCACCTCCCGGAAGTGCAGGTCCCGCCCCCACCCCCCCCGAAGGTGAGCGGCTGCAGGCAGACTGTGGGGGGTACTCAAGGTCACGGGGCAGGGATTTCAAGAAACCTAGTATGTTGTTTTTTTTTTATGTATTTTTATTGATTTCAAAGAAGAAGGGAAAGGGAGAGAGATAGAAACATCAATGATGAGAGAGAATCATTGATCAGCTGCTTTCTGCACGCCCCCTACTGGGGATTGAGCCCGCAACCCGGGCCTGTGCCCTTGACCAGAATCAAACCTGGGATCCTTCAGTCCCCAGGCCAATGCTCTATCCACTGAGCCAAACCAGCTCATCTGCCTGGATGGGTTCCTCCCGCCTCCGTTAGGGCAATAAGTGGGCCCCGAGCTGAGGGCAGTGCCTGCTGTGGCCCCGGAAGCCTCACCTCGCCCCTCTTCTGGCCACACAGCACCCAGAGAGGTGGTGCCAGGCAGATCCTGAGTGCGGCCACCATTCCCCTTCCGGAAAACTGCACGGGGACAGAGAGTGGGAAGGCGGATATTCACGGCCTTGTCACGGCCTGGATGCTGCGATGGTCCCTTCCTGGCTCACCAAAGACACCAGCCCCAGCCCACGGTGCAGAACCAGCACCCAAACCTGCCCGCTCCCCTGCCCAGCGCTCCTCCCACCCACCTGGGTCTCTCTGTGAAAGGGGACCACACAGGAGACCTCGCGAGCGGGCAGCTCTCAGCAGGTACACGCCCATTGCCAGGACAGGCTGGCAGCTGGTGCCTGACCCTAGAGAGAGGACCCTCCTCCGTTCACCCCTTTGGTACAAGGTTTGGTCCCTGGGAAAGTGCCAGCAACAGCCATCACCTGGCAGGAAGCTCAGTCTATGCTGCCACCTTGTGGCCATAGCGGGAAGCGCGTCTGTTCTGCATCTGCGTTATTAAGTGTCAGAATGGCATTCCTTTTACAACATGTTATTATTGATTTCAGAGAGGAAGGGACAGGGAAATAGGGATAGACACATTCATGAGGAGAGAGAATCATGGATCGGCGGCCTACTGCATCGCCCTCACTGGAGATGGAGCCTGCAACCGGGACACGTGTCCTTGACCAGAATCGAACCTGGGACCCTTCAGTCCACAGGCGCACGCTCAATCCACTGAGCCAAACTAGCTGGGGCAGAATTTGACTCCTTTTCAAGGCTGAATAATATTCCATTACATGTGTATGGATCACATGGTTACTTTGTGAGTAGTGGTGTGTGTGTGTGTTTGAGAAATGGCTGTATCATTTCCCAAGCCTATTTGTTGTTTCCTAACTTTTCCCGGGGGTGGGGGGCGGGGACTGGGAATCAGGCAGGTGAAGGTTCGCACCGGAGGCAGCAGAGCCCGGAGCCAAGCACCTGTGCCCCAGATATATCCCTGGCTCCCTGGGTGACTGGGACTCCGCCACCCGCTCCAGAACCACGCGGCCTCGGAAACCCGAGAAGTGGAGCTGACCCGTGGGAGGCATCCTCGCAGGTGGGGAGTGAGCTTGCCACACAAGAAGGAATACAAGGCCCAGGAGAGCAGGAGTCCGAAGTTTGGGTCCTTATCCTGGTGCCGGCGCTGGGGTTCTTGGTTTCTCCAAAATAAAAAGAGAGAGGAAAGCGCAGAGGGATTTCCAGGCAGGTTTTACTGAGCTCGTGCTCCAGCACAAGGGAGGCAGCACAGAGGAAAGGAAGGTCCTGTGAACCGGCGCCGGGGCTGGCTCTGCGTGGCTGCTTGTGTAAGGGGGGCAGCCTGGCCCGCACGGCTCTGTGCTTGAGCGTTGACCTATGACCCAGTTCAAATCCCAGTCGGGGCACATGCCTGGGTTGCAGTCTCGATGGATCCCCCGTGTGGGGCCTGCAGGAGGCAGCCGATCGATGATTCTCTCTCATCATTGATGTTTCTCTCTCCCCCTCTCCCTTCTTCTCTGAAATCAATAAAACTATTTCTTTAAATGATGATACTCCAACTGATGATACTCTTCCTTTTCTCATTTATAACGTGAAACCTATACTAATAAAAGGGTAATATGCTAATTAGGCCAGGAGACCTTCCCAAAGACTTTCTGGACTTCCTTCCGGACAAAGCCATGGGGGCAGGGCCGGGGCAGAGGCAGTTAGGGGTGATCAGGCCAGGAGGGGAGGGCAGTTGGGGATGATCAGGCCAGTGGAGGTGGGGGGGAGGCAGTTGGGAGCGAGAAGGCCAGCAGGCAGAGTGGTTAGGGGTGATCAGGCAGGCAGGCAGGTGAGTGGTTAGGAGCCAGCGATCCCAGATTGTGAGAGGAATGTCCGGCAGCTGCACATCCCCCGAGGGGTCCCAGATTGAAGGGGGTGCAGGCTGGCCTGAGGGACACCCCATCCCATGCACAAATGTTGTGCACCTGCCACTAGTACTTCTATAAAGAGAATCATGCTCCTCCCTCCCCCCCCCCCGTGTCTAAAATTTGGTCCCACTGAGGCAAGATTTTACAGGAAAGGCAAGTGTTATCATTCCCTTTTATTTACCACTTTTCCAGGTGATGAGGTTAATTCCCACAGTAAGGAGGTAAAGGTGACTAATAAGGATATTCTTTCTTTGTTCATCCTCACCTGAGGATATTTTCCATGGCTTTTTAGAGAAAAGTGGAAGGGAGTGGGGGAGGGAGGAAGAAAGAGAAACATCGATGTGAGAGAGGCACGTTGATTGGTTGCCTCCCGCAGGCCCCTGACCTGGGCCAGGGATCAAGCTTGCAAGGGAGGTGCCTGCCCTTGACCGGAAAATGAGGCCCTTCAGTCTGCGGGCAGATGCTCTATTCACCGAGTCCAAACAGCTAGGGCAGCAGTTAAGTTTATGGAGAGTCCAAGTTTGTAAGTGGATTTTCAGCCGCGCGAGGGTCAGGCTCCTAACCCAGCATAGTTCAAGGGTCTACTGGACTGTTATTTTATAACTGGGGACACACCGTTATTTTAGAATCCCAGAAGAACCAAAGAAAGTGGGTTCTTTTGGGAAGAGTGCTATCTACACAGCTGCTGTGTCGGACAAATGAGGACCAGCAAATAAGACTGGTGTTGCTCAGTGGACTGAAGGGTCCCGGGTTCAATTCTGGTCAAGGGCGCGTGCCCGGGTTGCGGGCTCAGTCCCCAGTGCGGAGCATACAGGAGGCAGCCGATCAATGATCCTCTCTCATCATTGATGTTTCTAGCTCTCTCTCTCCCTCCCCCTTCCTCTCTGAAATCAATAAAAATATATATTTGAAAAAATAGAACATCAAAGTGAAATTGGAAGTCATTGCCATTGTTCAGGCAGGAATGATAAAGAGCGGTTCTAAGGCTTTTTAAAAAGACACCTTTTGCTGAAACCGGTTTGGCTCAATGGGTGGAGTATCGGCCTGCGGACTGAAAGGTCCCAGGTTCAACTTGGGTCAAGGGCATGTACCTTGGTTGCGGGCACATCCCCAGTAGGGGGAGTGCAGGAGGCAACTGATCCATGTCTCTCTCTCATTGATGTTTCTAACTCTCTATCCCTCTCCCTTCCTCTCTGTAAAAAATCAATAAAATCACTTTAAAAAAACAACTGTCGAGGGTGCAAAGGCTGGGGAGAGAGCCACGTGAGCCAGCATGCATTGGGCGCTGGAAGAGCCTGGAGCAGCGCTGTCCAATAGCAATCCAGTGTGTGCCATGCGTCACCTTAAATTTCCCAGCAGCCACGTGGTTCAAAACGTAAAAAGAAACAGATAGATTCACGTTAACGGTACAGTTTATTCACCCAGGAAATCCAAACAGCATTACTT
This sequence comes from Lasiurus borealis, assembly GCA_004026805.1. Classification (NCBI taxonomy): domain Eukaryota; kingdom Metazoa; phylum Chordata; class Mammalia; order Chiroptera; family Vespertilionidae; genus Lasiurus; species Lasiurus borealis. The sequence goes on from PVJN01035432.1 coordinate 15,298, forward strand.
CGGTGTCTGCAGCCTCGCTGGGCTGTGAGCGTGAGCGAGGGCAGGTGGCAGGCTCGTTCCCTGCCTCCCCGTGAGCTGGGCTCCCAACTGCCCAGGGCAGGACGGGCAGGGGACATGGCCTGCGCCTCCCTCCCCACCTAAGCAAGGTGCCCCCCTCGGCCCATCTTCGGGGGCTCTTGGGCAGACTTCCTGGAGGAGGATGAGGGAGAGGAGGGGAAGGAGGGATGGAGGAGGCAGACAGAGAGGCAGAGGCCCTGAGGGGGCGTGGCCGCCTGGGGCTGGCAGGGGTGAGTCCCTGGCACGGGGAAGAAACACGAGAGCAAGGAGAGAGCCTGGCCGGGTGGGGAGGGAGGGTGTGGGCGGGCAGAGTGTAACCGAGTTGCACAGGAAAGCACTCCCGGATACAGGCTCCAGCCCCATGCATGTGCCCCGCCTGGAGCAGAGACAGACCCTTTCCAGCGCCCGCCCCCAGGGCCCATCCTGATGAAGGGGTGACCTGTTGCCAGCAGAACCCCCAAGGGGTCAGAACGAGCTGACAAGTGACACCTCTCAGGTTGAGGCGAGCAAACCGAGGTGGCAAGAATGACACCTTCCATCAATAACACCTTCCATCCCTGGAAATGTGTGTGTGTGGAGGGGGATGAGGGCGGGGGGGGGAGGGGTGTAGGCGGGGGAGGAGCACGCACTATTCCAGTCATTCACATCATTCACCCACAGGGGTGAGGGCTCCCAAATAAAGAATGCAAGAAATATTCCATTTACTTGACTTTTTAAAAAATCAAGGTAAATCCTGAGGCAGTTCCCATCCCACCTACCATCCCACGGGCTGCCCAGAGCTTCCTCTTGGCTGGGACAGGGGCTCTGGGGCTCCCCAGAAGTCTTCTGTGGAACCAGAGCGTAGGGGAGGCCCCTTGGACAAGATGGTCCCGCTGCCCTGGTTACCATGGAGACACCTATTTCCACAGAGGATGCAACCCCTTCCTGGCGGGATACCCTGCCGCTCCGGAGCCAGGTGTGGGGTCCTGGGAAGTTTATTGAGGCTCAGGGTCCCCAGTGCCCCACACAGCCATGTGCAAAGGACCGTGAGAGCTCCGCCTCTGTCCCATCCCCATTCTTAGGGGCTCGGCCCTTTCCCTGCTCTCAGATTCTCCTCTTTCTCTCCCCAGACCCCTCTCCCCGTCCCTCCTTCCTCCCTCCTTCCCCCTCTGGGAATTCAGAATTGATTTAGTGATTTGATCCAGTTACATTTTTATCCTGTCTCATATAATCTCCTCTTCAAAAGCCTGAGGGGGCCCTGACCAGTGTGGTTCAGTGGATAGAGCATCGGCCTTCGGACTCAAGGATCCCAGGTTTGGTTCCGGTCAAGGGCATGGACCTTGGTGGCGGGCACATCCCCAGCGGGGGGCGTGCAGGAGGCAGCTGATCGATGTTTCTCTCTCATGGATGTTTCTGACTCTATCCCCTTCTCCCTTCCTGTCTGTGAAAAAGCAATAAGTAGATTAAAAAACAAAAGCCTCAGGGGCAGGGATGCTATCCTTTGTGCAGGTGAGAGAGAGGGGGCGGAAAGCCTGAGTCACCCAGGCCGGGAGAGGAGGCGGTGACAGCGCGTGCAGGTGCCCCCGCCTGTGCCCTGCCCCTGCCCCTGGCTGCTGGGAGCCAGCAGCACAGTCGTGCATAAGACAGTGTCCGCAGAGGGCACGGAGGTGACTCCCAGAGGAACCCACCCTCACTCCACGACTCTCCCGCCCCCCACAAGCTCTCAGGGCCAGGACAGCCTCGGCACTGGCCGGTGGGCTCCTGCACGCCCTCCTTCTACACCCTCCCAGCCGGGGACCCGGAGGTGTTGGGCTTCGGGCCGGGGACAGGTCTTAGAAACGACCCCGTCCTCCTTGTCTGGGAGCTCAAACCGAGCCCCAAGAGGTCAGCAAGTCCCTGCCAGAGGGGCTGGGCAGTGGGGTGACCGAGGGCCACCTCCCTGCCCTGCGCCAAGAGGCCAGGCCCAGCAGCTCCTTTGGAGCCGAGTCAGACCATTTACAAGAGGAGGGAGGCTGGGTCAGAGCTCCGAGCCATCCCTGCTCTCTGAGCACCTGTCACGCATGTCCACGTGCTCGTTCCGTCGGCACGGAGCACCCCGTGTGTGCAGGTAGGTCCCCACCACACATGCACCAAAGAGTTCACAGCCTGCAGGGAGACACACAGAGAAAGAGGCAGGGCCAGGTGCATGGGCGTTGAGGGGAGAACGTCCAAACCTGTAGAAAACTGTTGGGAAGAGTTTGTGTGAGCCCTAGCCGGTGTGGATCAGTGGACAGAGCATGTGCCTGTGGACTCAAGGGTCCCAGGTTCGATTCTGGCCCAAAACTTGGTCCCCAGTAGGGGGCATGCAGGAGGCATCTGATCAATGATTTTCTCTCATCATTAATGCTTCTATCTCTTTCTCCCTCTCCCTTCATCTCTGAAATCAATACAAATACAAATATATATACCGTATTTTCCGGCGTATAAGATGACTTTTTAACCCAGGAAAATCTTCTCAGAACTTGGGGTCATCTTTTTTTTTATATAGTGTTCCTTGTATGCATATACCACAACTTATTATGATGTCTTATAGGGCGGGTATATCCCAAACTCTGTATTTTAACTGGAAAAGTTGGGGGTTGTCTTATATGCCCAGTCGTCTTATACACTGGAAAATACATATATATAAAGAGAGAGAGAGATTACTTGAGCCCAAGTGAATGCATTGCCAGGAAGCAAGACCTCAAATGCTCCAAAAAAGACAGTTTGCCATTCTTTCTACATCTGGAAAGAAGGAGGGAACCCAAGTTGGGCCCAGCAAATTAAGGGGGGAACGCAAGGGCTGGGCCAGCCGGGCCCAGGAACGGGCAAGCAAAATGCAGCCTGATAAATGCCAGCAGAGGGAGGGCCCAGAGAGGGACCCCACACCGTCTTCTGAGAGCAGATCACCCCAGCTGGGTCCGGAAGGGTGAGTGGGAGACACCAAATGACGGATGTTAGCAAAAATGTCCCAGGAAATGCAAAGCGAGCTGAATTCATACCGGACTTGCCCATCAGGGACATGCCCTCTGTATGAACCAGGGCAGGGTCAGGTTTTCCCAAATGGTGGGGCAGGGACAGGTTTTCAGGGGCAATAGGACAAGGAGCTGGTGCTCAGAGAGCTGGGTTGCTAGGGGAAACAAGACCGCAGACTCACATCCTGTGTTTTCTGACTGCGCGGCTGACCCAGGGGTCAGCAGGAGGGGCGGAGAGACAGGGACACTGGCGGAGCGTGTGATGAGGCACCTGTCACAGCCCTGGCTCTGGTTCAGGCTTGTAGAACACAAGCCGCTGGGTTGTGTGTCAACAGGAATCCAACAGCTCAGAGGGACCGGTGGCTCCGCGGGCAGTTTCCAGAATCTTCCTCTGCAAGCAGTCTCAGAGCGCAAACTGCAAAAATCCGAATGCTGGGCCACAGGTCATAACATTAAACGTTCTTATGTTCCTCAAAGAGGAGGAAAGCAACAGAAGTGAGCAGTCCAATCAAGCCAAAAATACTTACTATCTATCCCAGCGGTTCTCAACCTTCCTAAGGCCGCGACCCTTGCATACAGTTCCTCATGGGGTGGTGACCCCCAACCAAGAAATTTTGCTACTGTGATGCATCGTGATGCAAATATCTGCATTTTCCAATGATCTTAGGCGACCCCTGTGAAAGGGTCGTGACCCACAGGTTGAGAACTGCTGATGTATAGGGAAAGGGAGAGCATGTACCAACACTCTGAGGGGAGAAAATCTGGGGTGTTCCATAGAATGTGTGTGGGGAGAGTGGGGGAGCTGTTGTGGGGGGAGAGGAGGGTTGGGGTGGGTGATAGGTCATAAGCCTGACCGGAGAGCTTGGGCCAACAAGTGCCAAGATAATTCTGAAGAACAACATGGAAGGGATCGTCCTGTTAACATGGAGACACTGTGCAGACTCCTCTCAGTAAGAGCGTGTGGCCTAGGGATGAACAACCCGGTGGGAGAGAGCCAAACCCTGACAATGAACCGCACACGCGTAGAAACACGATTCCGATAAAGAAGACACGATGAATCAGTGGGGCCAAGGCGTATTATTAAATAAACTGGAGGCGCGGTGCATGGAAAGTCATGCACGGGAGGGGGAGTCCCTAAGCCCGGCCTCCCCCCCCTCACAGTCTGGGAGCCCTCAGGGGCAGGAGGTGACCCAGGGATCAGGGGAAGGCGATGCCCCATCTCACCTCTGCTGCTGCCACTGCCGGCAGCACAAACCTTGGCTGGCCCTGGTTACCTGAGCTTTGGGGAGCCCTGGGTGGCTGGGGGAGGTCAGGGGACTGGGTGCTGCCATCTTGTGGCTGTGGGTGCCGCCGTCTTTGAGGGCATGGCAGTCAATTACCATATTCCCTTCTTATTGGCTGGGGTGCTGCCATCTTTGAGGGAGTGGCAGCCAATTAGCATATTCCCTCCTTATTGGCTGTGGGCACCACATCATACCGATGGCATGCGGATCAATTAGCACATTCCCTATTAAACAGGATGGTATCAGAGCAGTTGGCTACCCATATAGGGAAAAAAAAATTAAAACCCTTCTCACACCACACATGTGAGAGAAATATATTGATTGGTTGCCTTCTGCACGTGCCCCCTGACCAGGGCCTGGGCCAGGGAGGCCAAAACCACTGGTCTCAACCAACTGGCTAAGGCTGAGAGCATTTTAATTAATACAGTGGTACCTCGAGATACAAGTTTAATTTGTTCCATAACCTTGAGGCTTGGAAAACTATGAGACACTTGAGTCTTGGTAAACTGGTGGGTCGTGTGCAGCCGCTGATCCGAGAGATTACTCCTATCTCAACTGTTGCTCGTATTTCAAAGCAAAAATCGCTCGCTCGACGGCTCGTATCTCAAATCTCGTCTGTTAGGGCACTCGTATCTCGAGGTACCACTGTAAATGGAAAGAACAAGGAAAAGTCGACCACTTTGAAGGAAATAACTCACCCACTGTCTGGGACGGCTCTCCCCCTCACAATCTGTGCCACACAAAGAACACCCTTCCAGACGCCCCAATTCTCCTCCAGCCCCCAGCCAGGGTCAGGCCCTCTCCCGGGAACCGGGCTGGGCATTCTTTTCTCAGATTAGGTAAGTCACGAATGTAGAGTTTAGCCCCTGTGTAGGTTGAGTTCATCTAATGAGATCTTGAGTATCGTCCTAAATTAATCTAAATCGTGACGTTAAGGTTGTCAAAATCTGTACAATAAACAAAGACATTTTACAATGGAGCCGTTTTAAACCCTGGCCGGTTTTTCCCTGTGGTTAGCGCACTGGCCCACCTACCAGTCAAGGGCAGGCGAACCTCCCAGGTCCTGGTGTGGGTGTGTGGTTGGGGAACCAGTTTATGTGTCTCTCTCACATTGATGCTTCTCTCTCTCTCCTCCTGCTTCTTCTCCTCCCTCTTTCTTTCTCTAAAGATCAATGGAAAAAAATGTCCTCGGGTGAGGATTAAGTAATACAATACAATAAAATGATGAAATTAAATGAAATTAAAAAATAAAGATAAAATAAGATGAAATCTCTCTCTCCTGCTCCTTCTCCACCCTCTTTTTCTCTAAAGATCAATGGAAAAAATGTCCTGGGGCGAGGATTAAGTAATACAATACAATCAAATGATAAAATTAAATGGAATTAAAAAATAAAGATAAAATAAGATGAAATCTCTTTCTCCTGCTCCTTCTCCACCCTCTTTCTTTCTCTAAAGATCAATGGAAAAAAATGTCCTCGGGCGAGGATTAAGTAATACAATCAAATGATAAAATTAAATGAAATTAAAAAATAAAGATAAAATGAAATCTCTCTCTCCTGCTCCTTCTCCTCCCTCTTTCTTTCTCTAAAGATCAATGGGAAAAATGTCCTCGGGCGAGGATTAAGTAATACAATACAGTAAAAAAACAAAATCCAATTAAAATAACATGATAAAGATAAAATAAAAAATAATAAAATAAAATAAAAATAAAATGGAGCTGGAGCTGCCACGCCAGAGGCCCTGCCTCGCACGCTTCTCCCTCAAACCGTGGCCTGTTAACACGGGACAAAATACCCTCGGGACTGGGCCCGGGACCGCGCTGGGTCCAGAGAACCGTTCAGAGACAAGGAAGCGGTTCCAACGCCGCCAGACGGAGAAGTAAACACGGTGTTAAAGGGACAGCGCCCTGCGCCCTGCGCCCTGCTCCAGCGGCGATGCCCCCAACAATGCCCGCCGCCCCGTGTCCTCCTGATGGGGCATCCCCGGCTGCGGCCTCCGTCCGCGGCTCCCCAACGGCTCTTCGTGTGCAGCCAAGTGCACCCCGCGGTCCCTCCCATGAAAGCCTTTTTATTTTTAGGGGAACAGCGCCTGGGTGTGACTTTAAGGGCCGCCTTAAAGCTGCAAAGCAAGAGGAAGCGGGTAACAGGCGAGTGCGAGGCCGCGGGCATCTGTCCGGCTTCGCAGGCTCGGCATCCAGGTCCCCCCTGAAGGCGGCCGACGCGCCCCATCGAGACCCGTTCTGGCGCAGGGAGGGCGACGACGGGCTCACAAACACGGAACGGGAGCCGGGAACGGAGTGAGGAGGCGCGCCCGCCGCCTCCGCCAGTTCCCCGCGCCGCCGCCGCCACAGCCGCCACCTTCCCGCCGCCCCGCGCAGGCGCGCAGCCGCCACCTTCCCGCCGCCCCGCGCAGGCGCGCAGCCCGCCCCAGCCTCCCCTCCCCCTCCCCTTACCTCTTCCCGACGCCGAGGACGCCCGCCCGCAGCCCCGAGCGTCTGCGCACGCGCCGCCCCGCGTC
>PVJN01035433.1:0-22125 GCA_004026805.1 Lasiurus borealis
TCTTTGTTCTAATCAGATTGTCACAAAGCTAAGCTTTGAAAACAAAACAAAATGAAACGAAAGCTAGCCTTTTATTTAGATGATTTTGGAATTAGATGGTGAGAATAATTTCCAAAAGTCAGTAAAATCTTCTAAAGTCTGGCTACAAATGTTTAATTTGTTGTATTTTCTTTTCTATTTGTTTGATTTGTTCTATGAAGATTTTACTAGCACATAATGAGTTCCAAATAATGCTTCTGAAGCAAGAGAAAAATCAATAGGTAATCAAAAGGGGGATCATAATAATGATAGCAAATATGTATTTGGTTAATCCTCACAGAGGATATTATTTTTCCATTGATTTTTAGAAAGAGTGGAAGGGAGGGTAAGAGACAGAAACATTGAGGTTAGAAAGACAAATTAATTGGTTGCCTCCTGCATGTACCCTGATGCTCTATCCATTGAGCCAAACCCACTAGGACTTAGCCAATATTTAAAGAGCACTATAATTTTCAACTGTAGTTATCAATGCTTAACACATTAGTAGTTCGTTTAATGTTGAGAAAACTATCATGTTTGTCATTCTATTTTCACAGATGAGAAACTGAAGCAAAGAGATGGGACCCAGGATTTGAACTAAAGAATGCTGGCTGTTGTATTAACCATTATAATACACCAGAGGCCCAGTGCACAAAATTCATGCATGGGTAGTGTCCTTAGTGGCTGTCGGCTGCCAGCCGGGACCTCCTTTCCCCTGGCTGCCTGCCAACACTGCCGATTGGGACAGTATATATATATATATATATATATATATATATATATATAGAGAGAGAGAGAGAGAGAGAGAGAGAGAGAGAGAGAGGTACATACATTCTTTATACACACACACACTGAGTGGCCAGATTATTATGATCTCTGAATGCATCAGTAGTTCATTTAATGGTGAATGTTTAATGTAGAGGCCTGGTGCCTGAATTTGTGCATGGGTGGGGTACAGTCAAACCCACAACCTTTCAGTTCACAGGCTGATGCTCTATCCACTGAGCCAAGCCAGCTAGTGTCATACATTCTTTTTTATTGGTGTTTCAGATTTCTTAGGACATATTCCTAGAAGTGGGATCACTGGGTCAAGAGGCAGTTCCATATTTAATTTTTAAGGAAAGTCCATACTGTTCACAGTGGCTGCACCAGTCTGCATTCCCACCAGCTGTGTACTAGGGTTCCCTTTTCACCACATGCTCACCAGCTCTTGTCATTTGTGGCCCTTCTTTCTATGAAGTACTGCCCAAACCATGAAAAAGAACTAATTATGTTAATTTGGCTCATTGCTCGGTTTTACTTCTTAGTACACTTCTCACTGGTGCTGCTACTAATAAGTTTTTAGTTTACCATTCTAAGATTTAATGACAGCATATATTACATTGATGTAGGCAAATTTAATAATAATATATTGACACTTTGCACAGATTTTGAATTTTTAATTTACTATTCATTTCAGAGAAAGAAAACTTTTAATTTATCATTTGCTTTTCTTAAACTCATACATTTTACTACCAATAACAGGTAGACAATCTGAGGAAATATGTAACTTTAATTTTTGCAATAAATAAAATTATATGATTCTAATTATAGATGATCATGAAATTATAAATTTATGAATGGTTAAGTATAGTGACAATTTCAGAAACTAGTGTTTGATAATGCAGAGATAGATTAAGAATTAAATGAAGTGATAGAAGTAAAGCAATACTTCCAGAGACTGGGATGGTGCTCACATCTTCAATATAATCTGACTGAACAACAACAAAAAAATATGGAAAAGGTAGATAAGATCAAATAAAACTGATAACAAGTGAGATCAGATCTCCTCCCTTCAAAAATGAGCTATTGAAAGAAAATTATATTGTTTATTCAGTAGGAACCAGACTCAGAAATATGTGGCTTTGATATGTTCTTTGGATATAATCTCTGAATTCATAATAATCTGGCCACTCAGTGTGTGTGTGTGTGTGTGTGTGTGTGTGTGTGTGTGTGAAGCCCGGTGCATGAATTTGTGCATGGGTGAGGGGGTGGGTCCACCCAGCCTGGCCAGGGGAAGGGGACATAGGCAGCTGGCCAGCCTGCCTGCTGGTCGAACTCCTGATGGAGGGGACAATTTGCATATTAGTCTTTTATTATATAAAATATACACTGAGTGGCCAGATTATTATGTGTTCAGAGATCATAATTATCTGGTCATCGGTGTGTCTCACACACACACACAGACACACACACACACACATGCAGAGGGAAAAGCAGGACTAAGAGTGCATTTTGCTCTAGCAGATACAGGAAGTCCTTATAATTGCTTATTTGGCTTTCTAGGTTTTAAAATAAAATGAAATACAGGCAGACAAAAATAATTCAGGAAGTGTCCCAAAAGACCCCAAGTACAGTAAATCAATGAATATTGCTGTAATCCTGAAATTAAGGTTAATAATAGTAACACTGGATAAGACAAATGTTGGATATGCCAAATGCAAAGATGAACTTCTTAAAGAATCAGACTTGACAGCTTGTTATACCTCAATGGGATAACAAAAACCACAGTGAGAAAAGGTTTCATTCTACATTTAAAGTATTGAATATTACTGAACATTCACTATCACAGTACTACTTCATGATAGTAACTAGCATAGTAAAGTGATTATTGCCTTATTTTTGTGTATTTGAATTTTGTCAAATTTTCTTCTATTATACTAGGATAAGTATTTTTCAACCTAAATCTTTTTTCCATATCTCTGATTATTTCCTTGGGAAACAATCCAGGTTGATTTAGTAGGATACTTAATACAGATGATACAAAAGTAATTTCCAGTGGCCGGTTAGAGAAGAAAGTTGTGACATAGTTAAAATGTTTTGAACAGCACAAATTAATCATGCAAAATATGTTTATCTGGTATTCTGATTGTCTCTTCAGTTGAGTCATTTACCTTGGGTTGCCAAGTTAAATGGTTGAATTTGCAATATCCATTTGAAGATCTTCACAAATTTTTTTTCTATGACAGCAGCACTGATTCAAAAAGTTCCTTTTTTTGAAAATTATGTTTTATAAAGAGTTTTTTATTACATTTTTATAGAACACGTCTCTCACCTGCCAGGCAATGCCATTATAGTCAGGAGAAATTACCTATTTGCTTGATGCAGTGCATGGCATATTCTAAGCTAAGAACATGTTTGTGACCAAATTGATGTGCTGTAAACTGCTGGTCTTAAGAATAAAATTGTACATTTTGTTTGTATTTAATCCTATTTTTATTAAATCTAGAATGCAAATGAGACTTAGTTATACTTCATTATGTCTGCCTTGAAATTAAACTGCCAGTCCCAAAAGCAGTGACACTGTGCACTGTTTATGAAAAACATGACACTGTTAAAATAAACGAAGCTTAACAAAAAAAGCAAAAATAAAACCCTTTATAACTAGCATGTCAAATTCTCAGCCTGCGGGATGCATGTGGCCCACAATGAATATTTTTGCGGCCCGGCAAATATAACAGTGTGTAAGAAACGTTCTAATAAAAATTTCATAACTTCATTTTTACAATATCCTGTTATACCTAATTATTCATAACGAACTACAACATTCGCTAATGACTGATTACTTTAATCATGTTGCATTCATTTCCCTTTTGCTACTTAAGGCGCAGGCGCACCATTTCTCTCCACTAACACTAGCAGTGAATATTTTAGCAGCTGATGGCCATGTCTTTAGTGTTGTACTGACTTGTTTGGTGTGTGCAAGAGGAAATACTTCACTTTCGGGGACAAAGAAAAATAGGCTATGCTTATTAATTTGTGCAGTTATTCAGTGTCTGATAAGTTAATGCTCAAGAAAAACTATTAATTTCTATTAAAATGTTCTATTATATTGTTAACAATAACTCATTTATTTCAGCCCTTTGTCTTCGGCATGTCTATTGAAATAAACTTACGTTTCTATGAAAATTGAAGCTTTTGTTTTTTGCGCCCACATAAACTTAAACTTGTTTATTTGGCCCATATAAGCCTTTGAGTTTGACATGCTTGCTCTACAAGATCTCCTGTCACTCTTGCTTGCATTTCCTCTTTCCAGTGCCTCTACCTTTCTCACAGTCCCTCTATCATTTGTTCCCACTATCAGAGAACTTCCTCCAGATTTGACGAGACTCACTCTTAATTTTTTCAGAGCTCCTAAAAAAGGCTTTTCCTCACTACCCCCTTCATTCTCTAAATCTTCATCTGTCTTATTTTTTATTTCATAGTATTTACTTGTACCTGGCACTATTAAATGCATATGCTTCTTTATTAGCTTCTGCCCAATGACATCTAAGCTCCATTCGGACAGAGACTTTTTGTATATGTGTGAACCACTGCATTTCCTATCACCTGGAACATTGCTTGTCAAATAATAGGTTCTCCATGTGTATCCAAGGAGTACTAGAATGCATTCACTGCTGGGAACCAGAAGTGACCCAGCAGAATCTTTATATTCTCCATGTGAAGTCAGCTAGTACCCAAACTTTGATTGTGATATGGGAAAAGATCGTTAAGGTATTGTATTGATTAATGTATCTAATCAGGTGATAAAAATTAAAAAATCAGTTGCATTTATTTACTATGACATATTCTAACATATGACATCTTCTATATGTTGGAAAACATATAGTTAGGTCATTTAGTGAATTTCAATTTATTATTTCCCTGATAATTATCCTCTATTTCCCATACCAGTCTCTCCCCCTATTCACCTCATTCAAATGCCTAAGTTTATTGTTTCAGGGAAGGAATATGAACGCAGAAAAGAGACTTCAAGTTTCTTCTGGATGTAGATATCTGAAATCTAAAATCCTTAGATGGAGAATATTTTGGGCATTGATGAAAATGGGGGGTCTCCTCCATTCTTTCTTTCCTGCCGGGGCTGAGCAGCAGACCCTGATCGACGGATGAACAGATTATTCTGACACAATTTCACTGAGAAAGAGAGAGCTAAGGGGTTGCCTGGCAAAAGGGACCAAGCAGCCTTGATCACCTCCCTCGTTAGGCTTTTACTGTCGCAGCAATTTGAGATCAAGTTTATCTTTCAGATACAATCAGCAGGGTAAGTAATTTTTAGGAGGATAGATGTACTTGTAGTCTCCTTTAAGCAAGGACACCCAAAGATTAAGCATAAGGATTCCAGTAAATACCCGGGGGTCTGCAGGTGCACAGATTTGTTTGTAAAGGTCAAGGAATAATTAGGGGTGCCGCCTTCAACAGTCCCCTAAGTCAGAATTCCGACACACTGGCAGGCAGTCTTCCACACACTACCCTTTTATCAGAATATCTGCCTCACAAACTTTTTAACCAAGCTCCCCAACACTTTCCCAGGACTAGGCCTCTCTCTCTGGAACACTCCAATAGGTAGACTCTTATGGAGTAGTTCACCTCAAAAATAGCCCATACAGGATGTTTATAACCAACATATGTGCCTTATAGGTCATCAGCAGAATAACACTGGTCTTTCTACATGTTGAATCTCTCTCCATTGTTTCGTCTTCACCCCCAAATTTGGAAGATATTTTGTGTAGAGAAAAATCCAGAAAATGAAGAAATGATGCTCATTATTACAACCCCACAATATGCCTAGCCACTCTGGGCCTTCACTGGCCTTACCAAGAATCTGTCCTAATTCCTTAAGTCCCCAGGAACACTGACCAAATCTTTAAGGAAAGGGATAAGTCCCCAGCAGATTGAGAACAAGTTTCCACTACTCCAGCAGAATGGAGCTAGCACATAAAAATTAAGTGAATAAGAGAAAATAAAAGAATTGGATTTTTTTTGTACAACTAAGCTCTATACACAGACTACTCACACTGTATATCCAGTGTCAGATTTTCTATGAGAGTAATGTAACTTAAGCTTCAGGGTCTCTCTTGTACACATCCCTGGGTTTCTGGGAATGCTTGGAGTTGTAGTATGTTCTGGAAACAGTTTGCACAGAAAACATTTCTCTATAAACATGATAAACATTTCTCTATAAACATTATCTAAGTGGCCCTAACTGGTTTGGCTTAGTGGATAGAGCGTCAGCCTGAGGACTGAAATGTCCCAGGTTCAATTCCAATCAAGGGCATGTATCTTGGTTGCGGGCACATCCCCAATAGGAAGTGTGCAGGAGGCAGCTGATCGATCAATAAAATATATTTTTTTAAAAGAAAAAATATTGACGTGACCACAAAAGAAATTAATCTGAATTGAACTTATTTATAAATATATAATGTGTACCCTTTTTCTTAATAAGGTGATCATTGATATAAATTTTAGATTATACCTAACCCGGGCCCACGCTTGTATATGATTGTATAACTTTAGAAAGAGACACAGCAGGCTGCTGATACATGCCTTGATCTTTGGGAAATAGTTATGGCAGACCAGTAGGGGAAGGTTTTTTAAATCTTACCTCACATATCTTTATAATTTTTACTGCATCATACTTTATATTTGCTTTTTCCAGTTTTATTGAGAAGTAATTGACCTATATAACTGTATAAGTTTAAGATGTACATATCTTGTGAAATGATTACCACAATAGGTTTAAATAACATCCACCTTCTCATATAGATACAATACTATATTTATTTTATTTTTTAAATATATTTTTATTGATTTTTTACAGAGAAGAAGGGAGAGAGAAAGTCAGAAACATCGATGAGAGAGAGACATCGATCAGCCACCTTCTGCACGCCCCACTGTGGAGATGTGCCCGCAAGCAAGGTACATGCCCCCAACCGGAATTGAACCCGGTACCTTTCAGTCCACAAGCCGATGCTCTATCCACTGAGCCAAGCCGGTCTTGGCTATATTTATTTTTTAATTCTCTTTAAGAGAATAAGATTCTTATTTTTTCAAAATAACTTATCTTCCAATAAAAATGTCAAAATAAACGAATTTAAAAATAAAACTGTGTTTGGATTTGGCAGTAAAGGAAAAAATGCTAGTTTTTTCTTATTTTCTCACAGCCAAATATCTACCATTATTTTAATTTTTAGGTTTTATTGATTTATAATTTACATATAAAATTCACACATTGTGCTAATTCAATAACTTTTTAGTGAATTGATGGATATGGGAAACTATCTTAAGTCAGTTCAGGGAAGGCATTAGCACCAACTGGGTTGGCCACCATGTCCTGTCTATGGAGGGTACTGGCCTGGAACTGAGCTACTAGCCAGACATGCTCCTTCTCTGGGGTTAAAGAGGAGGACAGGATGGTGTAGATGTCATGCCAGATCAAGTCATAGGGCTGGGTCTGGCACTCAATTTCCTTAGTAAGGATGGTCAGGTCGATGGAAAAAGAACGTAGTCTTTTTTCAATCTGGAAAAGCTCAGACATAGAGAATGGGACGTGGACTCAGACTATACCCTCAGTTCCTGCTATGTCCCTCAGGAGTAGAATGGGAGCGGGAATAGAAGTGGCTGTTGAGAAAGGTGGTCTTTGCGTGGCCTGAGAGCACATGTTAGGTGGGGAAAAGGCTGTATTTGGAATTCGTGTTCCCAGGATTGGGCTCTGAGGGGTCGGAAGAGAAGGTGGTTGCTGGTTAGGAGGGTCTGGGTTTTGGGAATCTACTGTAGGTGATGAAGGGGGTGCATATGGGAGTGGAGGTTGGTGGTCTGCTGGGTTAAAAGTAGATCCAGAATCAGAGTGTTAGGGGTATGATATTTTGTGTGAAGGAGAAGAATCTGATGGGTAGAACAGGACTGACAGAGAGAGGGTCCAAACCAAAGGGTGAAAAAGGCCTCTATGTAGGGAATCTGACCGTTTTCCATTGTTGTGACAGCAATGATTTAAATCGCGCTCATTATCTAGTTTATATTGTGGCCAAACAGTGTTACAAAAGAAGCTGAGGTGCTTGGGCCTGATCTCCCCTGTGAGTCTAAGGCATTTTAGGGGATGTGGAGGGAGTGTTCCCCATGATAAGGAGAATAAGCATGGCCCACAAAAGTGGAGGGTGAGTGACAGACCACAAGTCCAAAGATGACTGTTTAGGGCAGGCGACGCCACCATTAAACAAACCACCAGGAGAAACAAGGGGCGACCCTCCCAACTGGGCGTCCCCAGTTCAGAAGGACCCAAGGCCAAAGAGTCCAGGAGTCTTCTGGCCTGGAGCTAGGACTTTCGAGAAGTCAGTGAGAGAGAGAGAGTGGACAGAAGACTCAAGACAAGAGAAATTGTGGAATGTCACTCACCTAGAGAAGATTGGCCAGGATCAAAACTGAAACAAATGCATGGAGGGCAATTTAGGGATGACAAAAGCCTTATCTTTTATATATATATATAATTTTGCCCAATGATGCCATTTCTGTCAATTTATCCTAAAATAACAATTTTCTGAAGCCTATTTGTAGTGAAACCTTGTTTATATTAAAGTTAAGATGTTGCTTAGCTACTATTCTTGTGCACCAGTGAGGCAGTGAATTGATGTGGAAGGGGTTATGAGAATGTGAGAGGGAATAGTATTCTCTTTCCATAAGACTTTATATCTTATTGTTTCCAGTTATTTTTTTATAATAGTTAAAACCCTTAGCTGTATTTTTCTCTGTATCTACCACAAATTGGTTTGTTTATGATGACATAGTTTGATCATTGAGGACAGGGACGAATTTCTTCTTATATGTGGTAGAGTCATTATTAGAATGGCTTGCCATCCTAATTTTCTTAGGAAATGTTTAAATATAAAATCTAATAAATCCAAAATTTCATTTTCATTAATTATATGGGAAAAACAACTACTCATAATTAGGCCAGAGGAAGTATTTGAAATGAAATTTTGCTTTTTTTATTTACCATAAAATCACTCAAAGAAATTATATGGGATATCATGCAAGATTTCCTTTAAATATATTTGTATAAATCTTATAAATATTTTCTCGTGTATTTTAAAAATAATTATCTTATGTGAATTGTACCTCTAAAAGAGATTAAGTTTATTTTCAATATAAGAAAACTTTGAGTGCAGCATACCTAGGATTTTGTTGTTTTTTGTCCTGTGTACTCAAAGTATTTATGGACATTTAATCCAAAAGATCATTTTTTACAGACACCACCCAACCTTCTTCCACATGATCTTCTGAAGTTCTTCAGGAAAGTCCTATCAGCCTCAAAAATAGATGATGCAGCTTTGCCCAAGGCTATAAGACTCAGCAGGTTTCCTAACATCTAACAGTGTGGCTAAGAATTTCAATTCTTCTTCATTATCTTCTCCCTTTTCAAATATCTTCTTGAGGTCTTTAAATAAAGATGATGCCTCAGGGTAATTTATCACTAACTAGCACAGCACCTCACTTTTTCCTTGTGGCTATCTAATCTAGGAGAACAAAATCACCTGGAACTTTCTACACATGAGATGTCCAGTCTCAGCCACTTCAGGTATTTTTTGAGAGTCCCAAAAAAATTCAACACTCTTCCTGACATTTTTCTTGTTTTCACTGATAAAACAGAGATTACCCCCCATCTTCCTCCCTCCCTCCCTCTTTGTTTTGGTTCCTCCAGTTTACACTTAAGAAGGAATGTTTCTTTATCCTTTATAGATTTAATATCTACACATAGTTATCTTTTTAAAAAGTTTTAACCCTGTACTTTGGACCATGATACTTTAATCAGTTGTGTAAAAGAAATTTCCAAACTTAGATAACACCAACAAATAAAGGTCCTCATTTAGTTGTCTCGTGGGCACTAAATCTAATATGTTACTGGGCAATCTGAAGGCAAATGATCTATATAGACAGAATGTTAACCTCTTTTCTATTCCCTGTTCCCCACTTAACAATAGTAGGGAAGGTTTATACTTACCTTTTGTGCTCACAGCTATCGCATACCTTAGGTTTGTATATATTATCTTCATTAAAAAATAGTAGAAAAATATTATATGTTTTTCATAAAATAAAAAATATACACATCTAGTGAATTATTTGTATATCTTAGGCTCTTTTGATGAAAAGATGGTGGGATTTCAAAGTATCCTGATAGTACTTGGAAGAGAGCAATGGCAAGAAGTATAAACAATTTCACTACTGAATGTGGAAGAGAAAAAGATAGCGGCTGACAGAATGGAGGTGAGGGAAAGTGACTGAGTGTATGAAAGGACGGTGTGTGGATGTGTGTGGTCAGTGTGAGGAAGGGACAGTTAAATCTCGCAGGAACAGCAGAGGCTGGCAGACCAGGCTCTTGGACAAGGAGAGACTACCACCGCTGTGGGCACTCCCTGGACTGCAGGACTCTGGCATGGAACCCACGCCATCTTGAAGGGGACAGGGGCCCTTTCTAGGAACTCATTATTAGCACCAGCATCCAGACAGCCCTTAGACACTGCCTGCGACCCAGCAGCCACTCCAGCCAAAATCCTGCTGCCCCAGCTGCAGACAAGAGGACCCTGGGACCCTGGACCCTCCACCTCCAAAGGTGCACTGCTCACTCCCACAGCTGTAAGTGCATCTTCCCCTCCCCAGCGGCAGAACTCCGAACACCACATTTGCATGTTTCCAGCCTTGCAGGCATCCAGGGCACACCACACCTTAGGCAGCGCCTGGGAGCCACGGGGAGCCCCTGCTGGGTGTGATTCTATACAGACAAGGGCTCGGTGCCCCGCAGTAGAAATTCTGAATTTCCTCTGCCCCAGTAACTGCCTGGAGACACCCCAGCTGGGTAACTTCAGCGCCAGGGCCCCTCAACATGCATCAGAGCTCTGTGCCAACAAACTCACCACCACAGACATGCACATTTCCAAAGGGCATGTACCCTGAGCCCATATATCCACAGGGTCCTCTGGGGAGCTGAATTGAGCCCCTCTGGGTGTGATTCTGTACAAACAAGGACACACTGCCCCACAGTAGAAACTCTGAACTCCTTCCTCCTGAATAACTGCCCACATACACCCCAGCTGTTTCACTTCAGTGCCAGGGCTGCTGCTTAAAGTGTGTCAGAGCTCTGCGCAGGCAAACACACCTCCAATTCGTCTGCACATTTCCAACGAGCAGGCACCATGAGCGCATCTATCCACAGGGCGCTTGTGGGAGCTGCTGTGAGTCCTTGCTGGGTGTGATCATGGACAAAAAGGAACACAATCCCCCTGGCAGTAGAAATTCTGAATTCACTCATCCTGGACACCTGCACACAGATGCCTCAATTATGTGGCTTCAGTGCCAGGGCCCTTCAAAGTACTTCAGTGCCACTCTGACAAGTGCACCACAGGTGCCCCTGTGATCCTCTATTGGGAGCGTGTGCAAATCCATCACAGGTGCAGCAGCAAAAGCTGAGTCTGCTCACCCCTCAACCACAGAACTGTGGACAACACAGTCACGCCTTTCCAGAATGCAGGCCTTCTGAGATCCATCACCCCAACAGACGGTTCCTGGGTATGACTGTTAGACCCCATTGAGAACCCGTGGTTTCAATCAGGGGTATAAGACAGCAAAAATTGGGACACCTCCATCCATGGCTGCTGACTTCTAGACACCACAGTTGTACTATTTCAACTCACAGGCCTACATCAAGAGAACCCAAATAGCTCAAGTAGGGAGCTATACTAGATTACCAAGCCCAGGAGACCTGAGAGATCACACCAGTAGCACCATCCCCAAAAGAACCCGCGTATCAAACCAATCAGACCTACAATTAAAATGTTAGAGCAAAACAAAAAAGAAATCCCCAAAGGAAAGAAAAAGAGGAATCACCAGAAAGGGAGTTAAATGAAATTGAGGCTAACAGAGTATCACAGAAAGAATTCACAGTAATGGTTATAAGGAAGTTTAAATGGCTGGATAACAAATACACACAACTCAGTGAGAACTAGAAGGAGCAGAATGAGAATGTCACCAACATGAAAAGGAGCCAAGAGGAGATGAAGAACGACATAGCTGCAATAAAGAACATGATGGAAGGATTAAATGGTAGACTATAAGAGGTTGAGGACCACATCAGTGAATTAGAAGCAAGGTAGGAAAAAACACACAAACACAGCAGCAACCGGAAAGAAGACTTAAAAAGCAAGAGGAGAGCCTAAGGGAGCTTTTGGGGCAACACCAAATGAAACAACATTTGCACAATAGGGGTGCCAGAAGAAGAGAAAAAGAAGCAAGGAATAGAAAACCAGTTTGAAGAAATAATGACAGAAAACTTCCCTGATATTGGCAACAACAACAAAAAATAAATAAATAAATAAATAAATAAATAAATAAATAAATAAGTATGCAAGTCCAAGAAGTACATAGAGTCCCAAACAAATTGAACCCCAAAAGACCAACACCAAGACACATCATAATTAAATTGGTGAACACCAACGACAAAGTAAGAATCTTAAAGGCTGCCAGAGAGAGACAGAAAGTTACCTACAAGGGATCTCCTATTAGAATATCAACTGATTTATCAACAGAAACACACCAGGCCAGAAGGGAATGGAATGAAATATACAAAGTGATGCAAAGCAAGGGACTGAACCCAAGAATACTGTACTTAGCAATGCTAACATTCAAAATGGAAGGTGGAATCAGGAGCTCCACAGACAAAAAAGGACTAAGGGAGTTTATTAACACGAAACCAGCAATGCAAGAAATGCTGAAGGATCTGGGATAAAAAGAAGAAATAGGAAATGAAGAAGGAACACAGGGGCAAAGAATAAAAATGGTGACAAAAAGTACCTATCAATAATAACTTTAAATGTAAATGGATTAAATGCCCCAATAAAAAGAAATAGGGCAACTGAGTGGATAGGAAAACACGACCCATATATCTGCTGTCTACAGGAAACCCACCTCAGAAAAAAAAAGATGCTCACAGACTGTTGAAGGGATGGAAAAAGGTTTTTCAGACGAATGGAAATGAAAATAAAGCTGGGGTAGCAATACTTACATCTAACAAATTAGATCTCAAAGTGAAGGACATAACAAGAGATAAGGAAGGCCACTTGATAATACTAAAGGGAGCAATCCAACAAGAAGAAATAACTCTGGAAAACATATACAAACCCAACACAGGAACACCCAAATACGTATTTAAAAAAACAAAAAAAACTCCTGGAGGATATCAAGGGAGAAATTGACAGCACGCTTCTGGACTAAGGAGAAGGAGGAAGGGGCCTGGCAATTCGCAAGTAGATGAGAAAGAGCAAACATGGGGTAAACAAATTATTGGGCCACCCAGAAAAATGGTGCACAATGGGGAGTTTAACAGACTTCGCTAGATTCCTTCCTGTCTGCCACACTTAATTTATATCACAATTCTAAGGTGATGCTTCCTTTCTTTAAGCAGATTTGTCTTCTTCATTTTTTTAACTTAACTGTCACCTTTGGCTCTGTTGTAGCACAAAACTATTTTCATTGCCATTCTTTCTAAATATTATATCATTTCCAACTATAATTTATTTTAGCCATGAACTACTCAGTTTTCCAACACATAGTAGTTTAGGACTGTATTTTTCTTTTCTTTTAAAAAATATATTTTTATTGCTTTTAAGAGGAAGGGAGAAGGAGGAGGAGAGAGAGAGAGAGAGAGAGAGAGAGAGAGAGAGAGAGAGAGAGAGAGAGAGAGAGAGAGATCAATGACAAGACAGAATCATTGATTCGCTGTCTCTTGCATGCCCCCCACTCGGGACTGAGCTTGCAACCTGGGCATGTGCACTGACCAGGAATCAAACCATGACCTCCTGGTTCACAGATCCATGATCAACTACTGAGCCATACCACACAAGCAATACATTCTTTGTCTTCTAAATTTCTAATTTGTTCAGAAAAGATCTTTATGACATGTATTTTTTGGTTTTGTTTAACATTTTCTTCATGTAAACAAGTTTATCTATCTGAATTTCTTCAGACAGGTAAAAAGAGCTCTTCTTGAGTTTTTTGTTTCTTAAAAATAACCAGTTTAAAATACTAAATATTCCCCAACTTCATATTTTGCTGTGTGGGAAACTCTGGTTTCTCTCAACAGCAATAATAAAATAATATCAAAATGAAATAAAGAAAGTCATGAGTCTTTACTTGGAAAAGACCCATCTTACACATGAGCTCTGATCATTTTTATCCTCATCAGAATCTGCTAAAAACACTTATGCATTAAGTCTAGAAATGAAATATTTTGCTGCTGCTGATATCCCACTATCACATGGCCACATAACTGAAAGGAAGGCTTCGAAATGAAGTTAAGCTCTGTTCCTAGACAGAAGAGCAAGTTTATTTTTGGTAAAAACAACAATAACAAAACCAAAAAAAACCCAAATAAATAAATAAAGCTGGCAATCCCTCTATACCACATCATTCCATACTTCTATACTTCCAGCCATACTTTACTTCTAAGTCTATTCTACACTTCTGACTATTAAATATCCAATTTTATTCTTCTGCTTTCCAGGGAGGAATTCTGTTACCTATTTTTCTCTCTGGCCCATGGTTCCATTGTCAGGAAGATCTTGCTAGTCTATTTTACGACTCTACGAAATCTAAAATGAATGTTGGGATATTTTCACTTATAAGTGGAATCCAGAAAAACAGAACAGAACAAATCCAATATCCATATATTTTTCACATATGCTGAATAATCCTATTGAGTTTCCACTCACTTAAGTTTTAGTATATTTACAAATTTATTTGCTTGCTTATTTTTTCTTAGGCCATCATGCCAGAAGTGATTGAAAGCATTAGATATACACCTAAAACTAATACAAAATAATACTGAATGTAAATTATAATTAAAAATAAAATTAAAAAGTAAGAGCATTAGATAGATAATAATATAAAAATATATAAAGATATTTTAAGGATATAAAAGCATAATAAAATCCTGTAGTAAGTAGCCTCTAAAACTGTTTTCAATGATCCCCTTAGAAAAAGTTTATACTAATCTTAGTAAGCACTTCACCTCATGGTAATGACTGGTTTGCAAGTCTGTGGTGTTCTTTCTGTGAAGGCTGAAAATGAGACAAGCCCATTACATAAGGGAGGTAGGATAATATTTCAGAGAAGATTCTCTTGAATTCTCAAACACACGGAGGCAATCAGATAAAGACCCCTTTTGAATGCCACTTTCAGAATCAGGCAGTAGTACTGCTGGCCTGTAAGAATATTTAGAGTATGTACAGAGAAAGACAAATACTGCATGATTTCACTTATAAGTGGAATCCAGAAAAACGGAACAGAACAAATAAACTAAACAGAACAGAAACAGACCCATTCAGTGTAGAGAACAGGCTGATGATATCAAAGGGAGGCAGTGGGGGATGGGGAAAATAAAAATCAGGGTAACCATTTCAAAACTACTGTATGAGTCAGTTTTAAAACCATTCTAATAGACAAAGGCACATGGCTCCAAATTCAGTCCTTTTTAAAAAAAACAAAAAACTGGGTATAGTGATGTCCTGAGACATTCAAGTGGCTCTGGAAGGTTTCTTCTAAAAAAATCTCTCCTGGACTAGGAAATTCCTCTTAGATTAAGGAAATAGCTTCTGAGAAAATTAAGCTTATCACTCAGCCATGACTTAGAGTGAATTACTTTACTCTTTTAATCAAATTGCTTTTGCTTTAATAGCTTGGGGACAGATTATAGTGTTGTGGGTCATTCTGCCCTCCTAGGCGTCATATATACTTACAGGCCAAGAGGAAGTGAAGTAAAGACAAACTCTACTTCCTCTCTCATTGAACACACCTGCTGAGCACAGCAAAAGGTGACTCCACCAGGATTTCCAATCCAATGACCCTATCAAATTCACCCTCTTTATCTTCCCCTATTGTCATTAATTCCCTTTTTGATAGTTAAATTCATGGTTCCTCATTTTTTTAAAATGTGTTTATTGAATTCTGAGGAGTGGGAGAGAGTGATAGAAACATCAATGATCAGAGAATAATCCATCAGCCCCCTTCTGCATGCCCCCTGCTGGAAATTGAGCCCACAACCTGGGCATGTGCCCTGACTAGGAATTGAACCATGTGCCCTGAGCAGGAATCAAACCATGACCTATTGGTTCATGGGTCAATGCTCAAACACTGAGTCACACCAGCTGGCCTCATGGTTCCTTATTATAAAAATTTCATTATGTAGGGTCTAAGCTCCCTTGCCCCCAAGCTCTCCAATATCCTCAACTAGCAAAAAAAAAAAAAAAAGTGTATTGGCTTTTAATTAAATCTGTGAATTTGCTTACTCCACTCCTGTCTTCAAGTATCTGAAATAGAGAAACACAATTGACCAAGCTGTCTCATTGCACTTTTGTGCTGTACAACTGCAAGTGGACCCTCTCTGCTTCTGGGCAACAATTCTCCATTCCCCCATTGGACTCATTCTCCCATTCACTGAGTTCACTATCCCACATCTTCTTCTGCCTCCAAGATCCAGCACGGCTTTCCTCTTCCTCATTCATGGCTGACATCCTTCCATCTTTTTTCACTGGGAGAATGGAAGCAATTAGAAGAGAGTGCACACATTCTTCCATCAGCAAAGCTAACAACCTACTTGCCTCTGTGCTAAATATTGAGTCTGCCTTCCTGCCTTACAATTCCTCTATCTATGCATTGAATCCTATGCCTTCTGCCTCCTCAAGACATTCTACCTAAAACTTGTATCTCCTTGAATTATCAGTTTTAACCCTTACTACTAAGTCATTGTCACTAACATATAACATCAGTGGTGATCCAGATTGCAAATGATTATCTTGCCTGCCTTTCCCCTTCTGACAGGAATTGCCTTATATCTATAGTTCGCCTTAGGTAGTGTGGACATTTTAATAATATCAGTGTTCCAACCCATGGACACTGGATGTCTTTCTATTTATTTGTGTCTTCTTTAATGCCTTTCATTAATGTTTGGTAGTTTCCACTGTACAAGTCTTTTACTTCCTTGACAAAATTTATTATTAAGTATTTTATTATTTTTTGTGCTATTGTATAAAGGATTGTTTTCTTAATTTCCTTTTTTAATAGTTCATTGTTAGTCACCTGAATCCAAAAGCAGACAAAAACACTACAATAAATCTGTAGGCCAATAGTCCTAATGAATAAAGCTGCAAAAATTTTCAACAACAACAAAATAACTAGCAAACCAAATTCAGTAGCACATTAAAAGGACAATACACCATGACCATCTAGGCTCTATCCCTGGGATGCAAGGATGGTTCAATGTAAGCACATCAACAAAGTGGTACAGCATTTTAACATAATGAAAGATAAATTTACATGATCTATATACTGCTATGTTCATAGCAGCACAATTCACCATAGCTAAGATTTGGAAACAGCCTAAGTACCCATCAGCAGATGAGTGGATTAAAAACCTGTGGTACATCTACACAATGGAATACTATGCTGCTGTAAAATAGAAAAGAACTCTTACCACTTGCAAGAGCATGGATGGACCTGGAGAGCATTATGCTAAGTGAAATAGGCCACTCAGAAAAAGACAAATATCACTGATCTCACTCAATTATGGAATATAATGAACAACATAAAATGATGAACAAAAATAGATGCAGAGACAGATAAGCATCAAAAAGACCATCAACATCAGAAGGGATGTTGAGGGAGGGTGGGTGGAGGTAAGAGACCAACCAAAGATCTTGTATGCATGCCTATAAGCATAATCA
The DNA here is from genome assembly GCA_004026805.1 of Lasiurus borealis. Lineage (NCBI taxonomy): Eukaryota > Metazoa > Chordata > Mammalia > Chiroptera > Vespertilionidae > Lasiurus > Lasiurus borealis. The sequence goes on from PVJN01035433.1 coordinate 17,598, forward strand.
ATGGACACAGCCACTAGGGGGATGAGGGCATGCACTAGGGGTGGGGGGTGGTCAGGGAGAGCTCAAGTGGGGGGAAGGGGACATATGTAACACTACATATAGTACTTTAGATAATAAAAAATTTAAAAATAAAATAAAATAATAATCACACAATCATCAAAATAAGTGCAGAAAAATTGACAAAATTCAATACCTTTTCCATGATAAAAATTCTTAACAAGCTAGGTATTGACAGAATTTGCCTCAACATAATAAAGGTCATACCTCACAATCCTACAACTAACATCATACTACACAGTGAAAAACTGAAAGCTTTGCAGTTGTTCTTTTGTTTTGTTTTTAAGATTCAGAAAGGCAAGGATGTCTGTCTTGACATCTCTAGTCTACACTGTACTGGATCTTTTAGCCAGAGAAATTAGGGGTGAAAATACTTAAGTAAAAAGCTTCCACATTGGAAAGGGAAAAATAAAAATAAATGTTTGTAGATGACATTATCTTATATATGGAAAAATAAAGATTGCACACTGACACACACACACACACACACACACACACACACACACACACACACCTGTTAGAACTAATAAATTCAGGAGAGTCACCGAATACAAAATTCTACCTTCTTCAAATGACTCAGTGGGAAGTACCAGCAAGGGAGCAGAGATAGGACACTGAATTGGGGGAAGTTGTGTCTCTACCTCCCCACCTATGAGCTGACTGACAGACTGCTAATGATCGCTCCTGTCCAGTCAGGTCAGACTCTCTTACTGTCCTTTCTGTCTCAGGGTTGGTCACTGCTCTCTTTCTTCCCCACCTTTAGGTCTAGAGGCATAATGGCTCCCTGGTCATTACAGGCCTGAGGTGCTGACCTTTCCCTGTGATTTCTCTACAGCCTTCTCTCGTCTTTGAGCAAATCCCACTTGGGAACTGCTTCAAACTGCCCAAATGAAAGGCTTACCAGGCCAGGGTGCTGACTAACCCACCTCACACACTCTCAACTTATGGCTAAAGAATATCAGATCCACTTTCAAAATATTTTCCAAACATAACCCGTTTCCACCAACGGTCCCATCCTCATCTTAGTTTAAGCCACCGTCAATTCTCACCTGGGGGAGAGCAATAGCTTAGTGTTTCTGCTCTCGCTTTTTACCCCATTCTAGTCTCCACACAGCAGTCAGGGTCCCCTTTTCAAGAAGTAAGTCTGATAATGCCATTGCCCTGCTCACAAGCTCCTAAAGACTTTTCACTACACGTAGAATGAAATAAAAATAAAATTCCTCCTGGTGGTCACACAAAAAGGCTGTTGAGATGGTCTTTGCTTCTCCTAATCCCCTTGCCTGACACGCTCTGTAATGCTTACCTGTGCTGCTTCAGTCATAGGGGCCTCCTTCAAGTGCCATGGACACTCATTTTGTGCCAGTATTTCAGAGCATTTACCCTCAATGTCACTTTACAGGGACCATTCTGATCCTAGATACATTTGCATGCTCCATCTCTCCTTCCTTTCAGTCCTCTGCTTAAGTCATCCTATGAATGAGACCTTCTTTGAATGCACTATCTAAAATAATATCCTCTAGTCTATGTCTACTTACACAGCTTTATTTCTCTTTAAATTACTAACCTCTGCCTCACAGGATCTGGGTATTCACTTGTCTGTTACCGTTTCCCAATGAGCAAAGGGATTACCACTTTTATTTACCACTACTACCAGAACCTAGAACAGCACACGGTATTTACTTAGAAGCATTAAATAAATTGAGTAAATGAATGAATGAATGGGAATGGAAATATATCAAAAGGATCAACTTAATGAAATGCAAACTTAAGTGAAAATTCAATTTATTGTTTACTTAATTAGCAGGTAAACTCAATAGCATCACATTAAAATAAGCAGATTCAACCTTTAAGAGTGGAACTCTTTTGGGAATGGGACTAGACGTATTTCGAAGTCAATTACTAGGGATTCCTCATCTGCACGAAGTCTGCATGGGTATAATAGGGATTAATGCTCTGATTATCCTGTAATAGTTTTGTTTTCCTTGGCTTTGTATTTTGTGGGCCATGGCGGAGCAAGACCCCTTGTTCATGAACATTATCTGAAAACAACAACACACTAATATGCCATGTATCACACACAGAAAAGGGTAAAAACATGCAAATGATGGACAATAGGTAGCACGGAGAACAACAACGTAACTATTTACAGGTGAGCTATAAGTATTACCAAGACTTTTCTAAGTTTCCTCTCTTTCAAATTTTAACATCCTCCTCTCCTTATAATTATCTGGAATTCTGAGTCAATTATTTCCTCCCATTTCAAATTTGCATACAAAACTACAATGGTCTGCATCGAGATGACATCATCAAAGATTCCTCTCTCATTTGTGGTTTCCTCATCACTGTGTTACGATTCACAACAATTGCTGTTGTCACTTTTAACTCAATAAGTCTGATTTCTGTACATGATTCCATTATAGAAATATATGTTAACATATTTCTCCATGTTACACCTGACAGGCTTTCAGTCGGATTTCAGGTTGCTGTGCTACTCTTCAGAAATTACAGTGAATCTCCTTGTGCATGTCTTTCTGTTACTATGAGACTCCGAACCATCCTCTCCCTTCAGAAAACTTTATAATTCTACCTTTAATCAACTTTACATCGATCTTGCAATTACTCTGAGGGAAGCCTTGTCTTCCCCGTTCTTGGTCAGCAGTTTACTGCGGCCCCTGGAAACCTGACTGGCACCGCCCGAGATAATTCATTTGGAAAAGCGCTGAAGTGAACGCAGCGATCCCAGTGAAATGAGCATTCTTCTCCCAAAAGCACCCCCATCCAAGCCTCTCACCTATTTTGGGGTTTATTTAAAATGATTTGGTAGTTTTATAACACCACAGCGGAATTTCTTTCTCATGACATTATGTTAAATGGAACAAACTCCAAATAAATGCATAGAGTCGCAGGTGCAACAGAAAATAAGCGTGCTTCTCTTTCAAATGAGTCAAGAAGCAGCTCCTCATCTCCACGTCCACTTGAAACTGACCCAGTGATTTCAGCCTTGATCGCATGAGGGACAAAGTCACACTTCTCACTAAGGAAGACGGTCAGGTATAACAAATAAAAACGGAGGAGACACGGTGAAATTTGCATTTCAAGTGAATAATAAATACCTGGGGCAGAGGTCCCGTCGAATGCACTCTGTGGGAACTATTCATCCTGGAAAATGGCCATTTTTAAATCTCCAATGCCGTTAACTGGGCACGGTGCGTCCTATCTGTCACCCGGGGCTTCTCTGCCCTGGGGGCTCTCCAGGCTCCCTTACAGGGTCTGGTTTGGGGGGCGGCTGTGTGCGGGACTCACTGCCGGGCGGGCCTTGCAGTCTCTCACCGCAGTGGCCTCCTCGTGTCCCCAGCCCTTTACCTTTCGGCCCAGTGTGGGTCTGAGGGTGAGTGTTCCTCCCGAGGAGAATGCTTTGTTGCGTGTTTGCTGGTAAGAATGTTTCCTTCCGCCGCTGGGCAAGGGGTTTCCCCATTGGAGGGAACAGCAAGCCTGAGGTTGCACGGGGTCAGGCGGCGGCGGGGCTGCCCGGGACAGGCGTCCACGAGGCTGCCGGGGCCAGGCGGCTGCAGGGGCTGCAGGGCGCGGCCCCGGGCTGGACCCTGCGTGGCCGGAAGCCGCGCGAGACCCAGGGCAGAGGCTTTTCGGCCTCCCGGGCTCCCGTACCTGCTCCGGGCTGAACCGGAAGTCGCGCTTCACACCTTGGCTGACCGCGCCGTCCAGCTGCGAGGCCGCCTTGTGTCCGCTGACCCGTTGCCCCCGGATCACAGAACTTCCCGCCCAGTGACGCCAGCAGCCATGTCAGGCCGCGGGGGACGCCGCAGGGACGGCTCCGGGGAGCGATCATCGGAGCGGGAGGCCCGGGCCGGGCCAGCGCGGGGCCTGCCCCTGCCATCTCAGCCTCCGAGGCCCTGGCGGGCGGCCCGGCCCAGAGGCGGCAGCGGGGACGCCATCGCCCCCGTCCAGGCCGGCTCGGAGGGGCCAGGCCCGGACCCCGATGACGGCGAGGGCCTCGTCCCCGTCCCCGGGACCCAGGCAGACAGAGCAGAAGCCCCAGGCGAGTACTCGGACCTGGAGCCGGTGGAGGAAGGGGAGGAGGAGGAGGAGGAGGGAAGCAGTGAGGAAAGCAGCGAGGAAAGCAGCAGCGAGGAGAGCAGCAGCAGCGAGGAGGAGAGCGGCAGCGGGGATGGCGAGGTGCTGGAGTGGGGAGCGCAGGCGGGGGCCGGGGCAGCAGCAGCAGCAGGTGCAGCGCCGCAGAGGGCGGAGGCCGGCCCGGCGCCGCCCCGCGTGGCCGCGGGCGCGGGCGAGGAGCGCGAGGCGCTGGAGCGCTGGGTGACCTCGGAGACGTGGGCGCTGCCCCCGCCCCGCTGGCGCGTGCTGTCCGCGCTGCGCGACCGGCAGCTGGGCTCCAGCGCGCGCTTCGTGTACGAGGCGTGCGGGGCGCGCGTGTTCGTGCAGCGCCTGCGCCTGC
>PVJN01035434.1:0-22124 GCA_004026805.1 Lasiurus borealis
CCGCCCTGGGCCCACGCGTGCAGGGACTTGTCGTCTTTGGGGTGCAGGCTGCGGATCTTCAGGGAGCACGGCTTGGGCTTGGCGCCGGGCACCGTGTGGCTGTGCAGTTTGGCCCCCTGGAAGGTGTACTGGCTCTCGGAGTTCCCCATGGTCGCCTGGAGGAGGAAGAGCGGGGACATGGGTGGTGAGTGCCTGGGGCACCTACCTGACATCCCACGGGAGGGGGAGGGGGCCGGTGTGGCTCAGTGGACAGAGTGTCAGCCAGCGGACTGAAAGGTCCCGAGTTCGATGCTGGTCAAGGGGCATGTGCCTTGGCTGCTTGTGCCCCCAGGGGCGGGGGGTGTATGCAAGAGGCAGCTAATGGATGTCTCTCTCTCTCTCTCATCAATGTTTCTAGCTCTATCCCTCTCTCTTCCTCTCTGTAAAAAATAAATAAGATGTATTTTTAAAGAAGAAGAAGGAAGAAGGAGGGAGGAAGAGGAGGAGGAGGAGAAGAGGAGGAAGAAGAGGAGAGGAAGAGGAAGAGGAGGAAGAAGAAGAAGAAGAAGAAAGAAGAAGGGGGAGACGATCTTCGTGTTGCCAAGGAAGCCAGCAGCTCCTCTCTGTGCCCGACACAACGCCGAGAAGCAGGGATGGGACTTACCTACCCCCATCGGTTCTCCACACCCCACCCTGCAAGCAAGTCATTAGCCTGGTGCATGGTACTGCATGCCTTTACACACATGATGTGTCCTGGGAAGTCAATTTAGAAATTGAACTGGCCTAAAATTTAGTTGAAGGCAGAGCTACCTTTAGGCCTGTTGTTACAAGGTTTTGAATCGATAATTCTTAAGGAAGAAAAAAAATTAGCCGAAACCAGTTTAGTTCAGTGGATAGAGCAATGGCCAGGGGACTGAAAGGCCCCGGGTTCGATTCCAGACAAGGGCATGTACCTTGGTTGCCAGGAGGCAGCTGATCGATGTCTCTCTCTCTCTCTCATCGATGTTTCTAACTCTCTATCCTTCTCCCTTCCGCTCTGTAAAAAAATCAATAAAATATATTTTTTTAAAAAAATTAGGGAAAAGTATCTTTCCTCTATCAGTCCTACTACAGTGATTTTTTTTTAATGGCCAGAGAGATATATTTTCATTCCACATACACTGCTTACCAATATAAGAGAGGTACTGCTAAAAAATTACCACATTTATAGCATAACTCCAGCTTTCGTATGTCACACAGCATAGACATATCACAAGGCAGGACTAGAATTCCTCAAAAATTGAGATGAAAAGGGGGAGAGGGGTAAAAGTTCTCATTTGGGGCAGAAAAAACAACATTTTAATAAAACACACCGCTAGAAGCTTTTATAAAGACTTTCAGAGTCCTCGCTTTAGAACAAGAGGAGAGAGGGGGAAAAAAGTTTGAATACGACTTGCATCTCAAAAAAAATGGTTAGATTCTTTCAATTCCTTTTAAAACCCCAAAACCCTCAATGAATCTATTAGGGCCGCCAAACTCCAAGTGAAATGTGACCCGAACCTTCCCCCACTCCGTTTTAGTAGAGCTGGCGTTGAGGCTGCCCGTTATGTTTCCAAACACAGTTAGCAGGGTTTTGCTTCTTTTCTATCGCAAAGGCACAGCCGCAAAGCCCAAGTCCCATGGCTGGGCCGAATGACGAAACCCTCACGTGTGCACACCTCAGTCACGGTCATACACCTTGGCTGTGACCCCCAAGCCCACGTGCGCTGGATTTACCTGCCGTCCGGTTTGTGCTCCGGAAGGTGGGGAGGATCAATGGTCAGTCGGCTTCCTGAGGTCCTGGGAGCAAGGCAGCATGGTCAACAAGCGAGTCCATGAAATGGCCCTGAAATAAACAGACAACACAGAAACTCTGTCAAGCGTTTTTACATCACGTGTTCCCCCCACAAAAAAAAATAAAAATAAAAATAAAAACAAGGACTTTGGCCGACTTTAAGAAGCAATGCAGCCAAAACCGGTTTGGCTCAGTGGATAGAGCGTCAGCCTGCGGACTGAAAGGTCCCAGGTTCCATTCCGGTCAAGGGCATGGACCTTGGTTGCGGGCACATCCCCAGTAGGGGGCGTGCAGGAGGCGGCTGATCAATGTCTCTCTCTCTCTCATAGATGTTTCTACTCTCTGTCCCTCTCCCTTCCTCTCTGTAAAAAATCAATAAAATATATTTAAATAAAAAACAAAAAACAAGGACTTCGTGTAAGTTATCTGAAGAAACAACTACTGGATCCAAAACTGTCAGCGTAATCAATGAAGGGTCTGTGAGCCGCCCCACCCATCGGAGATGCAGAGGAGGCCAGGGCTCTCCATCCCACCCTGCCGAGGCCATTAACCCCACACACAGCCCGAGCCAAACCCTCGCCTCTGTTTCCCGAGCGGGTGGAGGGGAGCAGGTGAAAGCTCAGGGGTGAGTCATGGCTCATCTGTCACCGCCGCTAGGAAAACAGCCCTCAGACTCGCCACACGGACAGCACAGCGGGAGCACCGTCCAGAGGCGACAAGAGCGTTCCTTGTTCTCGGCTGGACCGAGCCGTGAAAACAAAACCCCGAGTGCCGACACACACGGCGACGCGGGCCTGGGCTGGAGTGACCGAAGTCACAGAGGCTGACCTCATGAGTGAGATGACCCGTTCTCCTCAAGCACATGTTGGGGCCTCAGCCTTCGGGAGGGTTTGGGGAGGGGGAAAGCGGGGAGGGGGATAGGCAGGGGGGGATTTTGGGGGTAGGAGAGGACGGACCGGGGGTGCTGCCATCTGGCAGTGATCACCGTGAGACACAAAGCCTTTATTTTCTCCGCAGACATAGAAAGCATTGCTATGAGGTTTCAACAGCGAATTGTTTTTCTTTAAAGAAGGAAAAAAAAAAAAGTATGAACAACCCTATACATCAACAAACTGGACGATCTGAAAAAGAAATGGAAAGATTCTTAGAAACAAACATACAACTCACCAAGGCCGACGCTGGCAGCAATGGAAAATCTGAACAGACCAATTACTAGAAAGGAGACTGAATCAGTAATAAAAAAAAAAACAATCTACCAACAAATATACGCCCGGGGCCAGACGGCTTCGCTGGGGAATTTGACCCGACACTGGAAAAGAAGGAACTCCAGTCCTTTCCAAACTCTTCCCAAAAAAAAAAAAAATCGAAGAGAAGGGAATAGTCCCAAACTCATTTTACAAGGCCAACATTATTATCAAAACCAGAAAAGGGCAATCTTATTAAAAAATAAAAAAGACTGAGGCCAATATCCCTGATGAATACAGATGCACAATTTCTCAATAAAATACCAGCAAAGCAAACGCAGCAGCACGTTGCAAGGATCATACACCATCACCAAGGGGAGTGTATCCCTGGGATACAAGGATGGTTCAATGGACACAAATCAATGTGCTACACGGCATTGTGAGAATGAAAGAGTCATATATCACCTCAATAGACTCAGAGAAGGCCTTTGACCAAATTCAGCATCCATTCATGATAAAAACTCTGAATACATGAGCACAGAAGGAATGAACCTCAACATAATACAGGCCATACATGATGATGAGCCGTGGCTGGCTCAGACTCAACACTGAACAGTGGAAAGTTTCTCCTCCAAGATCAGGAACGTCGCCTGGTAGAAGGCCGATCTGGGTGCAGACTAAGCGGGAAGCACTCCCCAGGGGGTCTGCCTGACAGACCGGCGTGCAGACCCCCCGGGAACTGTCTCGGTGGTGAACACAGCGCTGCCCAGAGAGCAGGAGAAGGGGGTGACGCATGGCAATGGCAGGTGCCTGTGAGGAGCAGTAACGCCGGCCAGCTGTTCCATGTCTCCCCTCAGCCCTGCGGAAGGCAAGCAGCCTTGAACGGTGGCAAGAAGGGTACCTCCAACATTTGTGGGGAGCGTACTGACGGGAAGGGTGATCTCCCAGGGAAACTAGGGGATTGTTGTCCCTGAGGAGTTTGGCAAGTGGCACACATACCATCTGCCAGGCTCCGGCTATGATTTCTGTCTGGAAGCAAGACAGTGAACAGCCGAAACCGGTTTGGCTCACTGGATAGAGCGTCGGCCTGCAGACTGAATGGTCCCAGGTTTGATTCCAGTCAAGGGCATGTACCTTGGTTTCGGGCACATCCCCAGTAGGGGGCTTGCAGGAGGCAGCTGATCAATGTCTCTCTCTCATCGATGTTTCTGACTCTCTATCTCTCTCCTTTCCTCTCTGTGAAAAATCAATAAAATATATTTTTTTAAAAAGTAAAAGACAGTGAATAGATCAGATTGTCAGCACCCCTGGATCTGCACTCCTTTTCTACGGGAATTTGATGGGATTCAAGTTAACTTTTTGTAGTTCTTGTTCATAGGAGGCTGAAAAGATCGAAACAACTGATTTCCTGTGAGCTATTCTTTTTTTTTTTTTTTTAAGAAATACTTAACAGGCCCCCATATCTTTAAGTAGAAAAAATATAGTATACTCATTAGGTACATCAACCTGCAACAATAATATATATCAGGTATACCTAACCTGCCCTGAGGCCCACAGCTGACCGAGAGGTAGCTGAAGTGAAGTCACTCTGGAGTAAGTAATTTCATGGCGCTAAGACTGTGTGTACTTGGCAAATACTGTATGCTGTGTGCACACTTTTTATAATTATTTTCAATTTTTTTATTATAAAATATTCAGGTATTTAAAAATGGACCGCCATCTCGTGAGCCCAAAAGGAAATCCCCATCTTTCATTTTCTGAATCCCCTCCCAGTCCCCATGCATAGGACTGTGCTCTGCCGCTTTTTAAGCTAAAATCCCAAACAAGAATGGAAGATTTGCCGAAACCGGTTTGGCTCAGTGGATAGACCATCAGCCTGGGGACTGGAAGGTCCTGGGTTCAATTCCAGTCAAGGGCACGTACCTTGGTTGCGGGCACATCCCCACTGAGGGTTGTGCAGGAGGCGGCTGATTGATCTCTCTCTCTCTCGTCGATGTTTCTGACTCTCTATCTCTCTCCTTTCCTCTCTGTGAAAAATCAATAAAATATATTTTTAAATAAATAAATAAATAAATAAATGGAAGATTTTTTGGTTCTTTTTTTAAATGTGATCAGTTACTCCCCCAGGAAGTGTGCGGCCACAGGGAGGAATCCCGCACATCCGTCCTCACACCAGCAGCAGCTGACTCACTGCTCCCAGCAGACCGCCTTTCGGGAGGACAGTCAAGATTTCCCTATTCTCCCCGCGCCTGCAGCTCGCCTGGAACTGAGGCGCCGGTCCCCAGTCTCCACTTCTGGGAGCATCGAGGTGAGAGCAAAGGAAACTCACGTCCTCCAGTCCTGCCCTGTCCCAAGCCCCGGGCCGGCTGTGCGGATGGAGCAATGACAGGGGGACGAGAGGAACCCCCCTGGAGGGCCAGACGGTGCTGCGGGGGCCAGGGCTCACGGGGGACACTGCACAGGAACGGGGAACCTCAAGCTGTGCCCCTGAGCCACCACCAGGGCCTCTGACATCACTCCTGAGAGTTTATACGGAGGCAGGAGCCTGACCGCGTCCAGGGCAGACACCGCAGACAGCGCTAAGAGCTAAGGGGAGATAAGAAGAGGGCGGACCATCATCAATCACAACAACAGCTACCAGGCTCCCCTCATTTTCGGGTGGGAGAGGGGGTGGGGGGGACCTGCAATCAGTGAGGAGACAAGTCTCAGAAGCCTGGCCTGGCTTCTGTCAGGGAACTCTGGCTTCGGACCTGCCTCCAGGTCTCAGAGAGCATGCGAGTCCCTGGGGAAATTCCTTCCACTTTCTGAATCTCCTTGTCTGTATTTGCAGCTTGAGGATACAAATATCGGCCCTCCCTACCTGGCAGATTGAAAATCAACTGTGAAAATAGCAACAAACAAAACCAAAAAATCTGTGAAATGCAACACAGTTTTGCAGTACTGTTAGAAATTTTTAACTACAAATATCATTGTATGCACTATAATAGTACATACAGAGCTTATTATAATAGTCTGCTGTTTCAGATATTTTATTAACTATTGCACTAATTATTACATATGCTTATATATAAAACCTACTTTTGCCCCAGTGTGTGTGTGTGTGTGTGTGTGTGTGTGTGTGTTTGGGACTTTCCAAGTTCCAGTGTTAGCATCTGTCTGATTTTGATCAATTCCCCAAATCATTACAGCCATTTAAAACTAGCTAACGTCTCTGACATCTGTCACGTGCCAACAAAAACCATGATACAGCCATGTACCTGTATCATTAGATTCTCATGTTAGAACATGTAAAAAAAACACCTACATGTGCAATGAACGACCGGCACTACCTGAGCACAGCCATACTCAGCCCCGGCGATCTCAGCCCCTGGGGGTAACTGGCATTATCTGTGGACGTTTTCCGTTGTCACCCTGGGATCGTGCTACTGGCACCTCCTGGGTGGAGTCCAGAGGTGCTGCTAAACATCCCGTAACCCACAGGACAACCCCCACAGCCAACAATCACGTGGTCCCCTATTCCACACTCCCAAAGCTGAGGACCCTGCCTCCCAGTTCTATTGCTTCTCTTTAGTTAAAAGCACTCAAGTACAGAACAAACAGGCCTAAAACTCTAAAGCAAAAGCATTCAAGCCGAGACCGGTGTGGCTCAGTGGCTAGAGCATCAGCTTGCGGACTGAAAGGTCCCAGGTTCAATTCCAGTTGGGGGCATGTACCTTGCTTGCGGGCTCATCCCCACAGTGGGGTGTGCAGGAGGCGGCTGATCGATGTCTCTCTCTCATCAGTGTTTCTAACTCTCTATTTCTCTCCCTTCCTCTCTGTAAAAAATCAATAAAATGTATTTAAAAAAAAAAAGCATTCAAGTCAAGGACCCAGCTTCCACCTCTGTAAACACTACCCATGCCTGCTTTCCATTTTGCATCCATGAGCTGCACCCGAAACCACAAACTGAACACCAGGACTTGAAGGAGCTCTTTCTACGCACAGAAGACTGGAAGCCAATGTGCATGAGGAGGCAGGCATGTACGCAAGGAACATACATTTTCCCACAGGAAGGTGCTTAGGAAGGGTGATCCTGGTACCTACATGGGCAGAACACAAACTGCTGCCAGCCTGCACAGCAGGCACCACTGTGGAGGGTCCCTGGCTCCACTGCCCGCTCAGCGGGACCCCATCCGAGTACCTGTTCCCAGATGAATGGGTCAGACAATGAGCAGCAAGAATGCCCGGGGCGGGAGCCAAGGCAGGCCTGGCGGGTGTTCCAGGGGGAAGTCATAAATCCCGAGGAGACAATAGCCCCGCAAAGCGCAGTTCCAATGACCCAACTCATCCCGGGCCGGGCCCGCGGCCACCTGGTTGGGGAAGCGGGCTCACAGCTGCGGCCTGGCCTGCGGGAGTGCTTGCCGCCCTCCGGGGCCGGACACGCCTGTGATGACCTGCGGCCGGGACGGTTCAGCGAACAGGACGGAATCAAAGCGGAGGAGCAGAGAACGCAACGCGATGAAAGCGAAAATAAACGTGTGGCCGTATGTCCTTGTCTTTCAAATTCCCGAACCAGGTGGGCGCATTCTGTCCACTAACACCCAAGGATAACCTATCACAAGTGGGGACACACTGGAAAAACCGCTGCCCACGGCCAGCACTTCGGCCAGACACAGGAAGTACAGCCATCACGAAGGTCAAGGTCGGTTCTGGCCCGCAGGTTAGGCCCAGGGTCCCCACCCTGCACATTCTCCCGCTTCAGAGAGACTTTGCCTGGCCAGTCACGGTACTCCTATGAGAGTTAAAAATGCCCCCAAAGAAGCTAACGGAGCAGCTGAGCGGGGAGGATGTGGGATTCCGCGGCCTGAAGAAAGGAAAGGGCCGCCAGGGGAACAGAGAAGGGCGCGCCCTAAAGACACGGCACCCCGTGACCTCCTGCTGAATCAGCAAAGGACGGAGTCAGCAAGTGAACTACAGGGGAAGGCCCCTCCCAGCCCCAGCACCCCTCTATCCAGGAATGTAATCAGGGCAGCGGGGCCTCGGCTCAGGGGTCAGGGACAAAGTTTAGAGAGCTGAGGGGAAGGGGAGGGAGGGAGAGAAGGCTGGGGAGACCTGGACGGTCATTTGCCTGTTACCCCTTTCCCCCTCCCCCCAACTCCTACCCGACTGTCCTCAGAAGCACCACAGTGACCACCCTGCCCTGGGGACCCTCTGAGATGCCACGAGGGGAGGAACCCACAGTGGCACCGGCTCAAAGACCAGTGTGGGAGACGCGCTGGCAAAGAGGGAAATGTTCTGACTGGTGGCAGAAATGCTATTCCCCTCACCAGCTCCACACGAGCTTCTGGAAGCGCTCCTCTACCGTCCACCTGGGTGCTGGGCACCAGGAGGAAGCCGCGGGGCTGGAGACTGGACCCCTCCCCAAAGGGCGGTCCTCGGTGCAGGCAGGGAGCGAGGAGCCGCACAGAGCGATTGCAGAATCCGCAGGCCGCGCAGGACAGCCTCGGCGGGGCTGGGTTTACGGGCGCGCGGTGAGACAGCGCCCCACAAATATTGCTGGTATGTTCTCGGAATGTCAGCGAGCGCAGAGGCCCGGCTCAGCGGGGCTGTCAGAGAAACTGAAAACATTTGGGGGATTTAAAAAAAAAAAAAAAAAAACCTTCATTTTCAACCAAAATTACAGAGTTAATAGAGGCTAGAATTTTTAACCCCTGGTCCAGATAACACGTTTTTCTTTTAGAAATGATCCAAGCGCCTTCACTTCCTGCATGATATCCACTCTCTTTCTAGCATTTTTAATGTATATCCAGTGTTCAGCCAAAACCAGTGTGGCTCAGTGGATAGAGTGTTGGTCTTTGAACTGAAAGGTCCCAGGTTTGATTCCGGTCAAGGGCATGTACCTTGGTTGTGGGCACATCCCCAGTAGGGGGCGTGCAGGAGGCGGCTGATTGATGTCTCTCTCTCATCAATGTTTCTAACTCTCTACCCCTCTCCCTTCCTCTCTGTAAAATATCAATAAAATATATTAAAAAATAAATTAATTAAATTAAATATATCCATGTTCAGTCCCACTCTGCCTTCTCTCCCACATCCACTTCACGGCTCATCCACAACTGGGGCGATGTCCTGGTCTCTACGAACCCTGAGCTGAGACTGCCAGAACCAAGCTGCAAGATCCAAAATGCCTGGCCTGACCTTTTCATAAGCTTTCTGGGTAACTTATGAACATCAGATTCAAAATGGTTAGCACGACGTTTAAATACCCTCCCTGTGTTTAATGTTTATGACCACGAGCCACTCCACGAAAAGCGAGTCTAGGCATGGGGAGGCATTTCTCAAGGAGCCCCCCCCCCCAAAAAAAAAAAACCTCTTTCCATGGTAAACATCTCCCAGGGACCCTTTGGGGTGCCCTCGGGGGGGACCCCAGGCCCTGCTAGGCTAATTCAGGGGCGTCAGCCACGTGCTTCCGAAGCAGGCTCCGGGCTTCTCAACCTCAGTCACATTCTGGGACCAGAACGCACCACAGTAATTGCCCCGAGTTGTTCTTGGCAAAGCGTCTCCTCATTATGCACTGTTCCGTTTAAGTTAGCAAACGAGCAGGCTCGCCCGCCCAGCCTGCCCCTCATTTTCCACGGGCGCGTTCCTCACCCCGCCCCACTTTCGGCGTGGCTGCTAGTCCGGGCTCAGAGTTCAGCTCTACACACTTATGGCTTCAGGCCGCACCAGGAGCTGCTCTTGGGCCTGTTTTAAAAGCAAGCCAATCCCTGCCGAGTTTTTTCCATAAATTATAGGATTATTCGCAACAAGCCTGGTAAGATTTCAGCTAGAGACTTGACAGAAACTTTCAGGGGGAAAAAATGAAAAGTTATTCGTAGGTATAGTTTAAATTTCGTAATTTACAGGAATTTTTAAAAATTGGTGAAACCTAATCATTCTGAGCTACTGTGATATCCCAGCAGCTCCCATCGTCAGCTCTGGTTGATGGGAAAGAAAACTGGGACCCAGATCGGTCAGGGCAAAGGTCAGATTCCCACCTGGATTTTTTTTAGGATGGCTTTGACATATACATCTCATCAAAACAGTTTTACAGTTTTCTGTGCTTTTTTACCTGCAATTACTTGATATGCTTTTTTATTTATTTATTTTTTAAATATATTTTATTGATTTTTTACAAAGAAAAAGGGAGAGGGATAGAAAGTCAGAAACATCGATGAGAGAGAGACATCGATCAGCTGCCTCCTGCACGCCCCACAGTGGAGATGTGCCTGCAAGCAAGGTACATGCCCCCAACTGGAATCGAACCTGGGACCCTTCAGTCCGCAAGCCGACGCTCTATCCACAGAGCCAAACCGGTTTCGGCTCTGTGCTTTTTTAACCTGCAATTACTCGATACACTTTTTTAAAAAGTTGAACAACTTTCAGGCTCCTCTTTGGAAGACGTGATCTAGGCCCCCTTCACCTAAAAAGCATTGGAAAAAAGTCTCTTTCTAGAAGCACCCTTTTTCCAGACAGAAAAAGGCTCCCCCAGCTAGGGAGGGAGAGATGAGAAAGAAACCATCGGAAATCTCGAGTGAACTGAGGAGCATGAAAACTAAATGTGCTTATTTTTTTCTACCGCATGACAAGGAGCGTCGCACAAATGAGAACTGTGTTTTCTTGACAGTTTAAGCTTCCGGCCATCATCCTAAATACCAGTGGTAACTTCGAATAGACCCCTCCCAAAGACTGTGAGGACAGGCCAGGGGACCAAGGTCACGTGGATGGGGATGCTCAGACCCCAGAATCATCAAGGGGCATCTTTCTGAAGCTTCAATTTCATTTACTGAAAAGTAATACTTTTTTTTTTACAAAATGCACTAATGCTATTTTTATTATTTTTTAATTTTTTTAAAAATGTGTTACATGTGTACATATCTTCCCATTGCCCCCCCTCCCAGGCATACCCCAGCCCCCCAGTGTCTTGTGTCCATTGGTGATGCTTATCTGCATGCATACAAGTCCTTCGGTTGATCTCTTATCTACCCCACCTCTCCCTAACCTTCCCGCTGTAATTTGACAGTCTGTTTGATGCTTTACTGCCTCTGTATCTATCTTTTTGTGCATCGGTTTATAATGTTCTTTATTATCCATAAATGAGTGAGATCAGTTGGTGTTTTTCTTTCATTGGCTGGCTTATTTCAATGCTGAGTAATTTTAAAATTGCTTCCCTAATAAAGAAATGCATATCTATCAGAAACTACATAATTTACCTTTTTAAAGGTAAAATACAGGAGTTCAATGATATTGGGCATTTATAATAGGAGTTCAATGAGCATTTATAATAGGCCGCTGTGGCTACATCATCAGGTGTCCTGAGGAAGCCACATTTGCAATAATGAAGGCAATACATGTTTAGTGAGCAACTACTCTGTGCTACACACTGTTCCAGGCCTGGGGATACAGCAATAAACCAATCCCCCCAAAATCTCTGATCTCATGGAGCTTATAGTAGAGAGAGATGACAAATAACAAAGGAAAGTAAATGCTAGTATATATTAGAGAGGGGTAAGTGCTTTAGCAACAGAGAAAGGAAGGGGAAATCTATAGTAATGAAAGTATAATATGCTAATTAGAAAAGATGAATGGAGGAGGCTGGGGCTGCAAGGAAAGCCTGGGTCCTGGTGCCAGCAGCCGGGGGAAGGAAGGCCTCGTCTTGCACAATTTCGTGCACCGGGCCTCCAGTTGGTAACATGCGGGGAGGCTGCTGTCATTGAAAAAGGAAAACACAGGAAGGCCTCCCTGAATGGTGACTTTTAAGCAGGAACTTGCAGGAGGGGGGACCGTGTAGCTGCTGGGCAAAGAGCACTGGAAACTGACGGGAGAAAGTCCAAGTGTCCAGAGAGTGGGACAGGCGGGAGGCCAGTGTGGCTGGAGCAGCGGGGTCAGGGAGGGCACAGGGAGCCAGAGACTGCGGCCCAAAGGGGCACGTCAGGGACTCTGGTTCTCACACGGAGACTGAAAGTCATGATTAGAGGGCTCGGCCTCGAGAAGGCCGATCCGGGGCATATTCTGTGGCCGCCCCGCGGTCTGGGCTGTGGGCAGCAGCGTGGGAGCCCTGGGCTGATTCAGGTGGGAGATGATGTGGGTCGGAGTCAGGTGGGAGCATGGGAAATGGTCTGAGTCAGACAGAGTGGGAGAGAAAGCCAGCGGGATTGGGTGGGTGGGAGGGAGAGAGGAGTGACAAGCCACAGGAGATAAGATTTTGAGTGTAGGCCTTGTGATAAATGGGAAGGCAACACAGAGCAGCTTGGGAGGGAGGCAAGATGTGGTTTCTGCATACGTCGGTGTGAGTTGTCTGTTGGACATTAAGGTGGCAATGCTGAGTGGCAGCGCTAAGGATGTCTCCAGAGGGAGCGGGCCTAAGCCATCAGTCGGACAGCCCCTGAGGACTCCCAGACTGTGAGAGAGTGCAGTCCAGGTTGAGGGACTAGGCCCCTAGTGTGAACATAAACACGTAAGTGAAGGTATTTGCTAGGTTCCAGTTATTTCTGGGGCTCTTTTATTGTTGTTTTGTATTTAACTTGGGCGGTTGTTTCTGACCTGTTGGTGGTCTATCCTACCCATTTTCAGTAAATTATGCATGGACATATATGTGCGTGTGTGTTCCATGAATTTCCGTCCACCTGTCACAGAGTCCTTTCCTCTCCGCTCCCACTTCAGAACCCCGGTCCCCTGGTTCGTGGCCGTTGCTGTATAAGTTCCTCTCACGTATCTCTCAGATGCCGTGTTCTGCTTTCCGGGAGCGGCTGCGGACAACTTAAAAGCAAATCCATTTTCATTCTCTCCGCTCAGCGTGTCCTTCCGTTGGCCTTGGTCACGTGGATTTTTCACTTTCGCAGCTGCACACTCCACACCTCTTTAGCCTCTTCACGTCCGCTTTAGAACCCGGCTCTAGCAACTCTGCAGCCACGGGACGTGCCACGGTCAAGTACCCAACAGCACAGCGACCCTCTCCGTTCCCATGCTGCCCTAAGACCCCGGGACTCCGACACCTGTACTGAGTCCAGGAGCGGCCTGGGTCCGCCTCCCCCTCACACTCCCCGTAGCTCCTGCCACATCCCTTCCTGAGAGTCAGAGGAACACCCGTCCGTCACTGCACCCGGAGGGTTTATTTTTCCCCGAAGGCTCCTTCATGACCTTGGCACTGAAAGCTAGAGCCCACCAGCTGTGTTTTTGTTGTCTTCCATTGGAACGAGATTGAGATTGGGGAAAAAACCTCCTCCTCTCAAACTGAAACCAGACAGGACTGGCAGGGGAGGTCTCATCACGGCTGCCAATCACCGTGGGCGGGGTCCTCAGTCAGGGGGAAGGCGGGCCACCAAGCCGGTGCACCCCTTTGAACTCCACTGGCACCCGAGAACAGCAAAAGCCTGGTGTGGCCTCTGACCCCAGGCTTACTTCGGTCCGGCTGGGCAAGGAGGCAGGTAATCAGAGGCACGAAAGGAGGGAGGAAGAGGAGGCAGGGGAGCCAGAGGGGGATGGGAGGAGATAAAATGGAGAGATACATGTGTATGTACAGTATAGGTACATATGCACACACATGCATACCTATGTATGTGTACACATACACGTCTAGGGTCATTTACGAAGTTAGCGCAGGATGTGCCAAAGTATTTGCAATTATAAATAAGAAACAGGGAGAGTTCGGGAAGGACCAACAAGAAACCTGGGATCGCCAAAACCGGTGTGGCTCAGTGGATAGAGCGTTGGCCTGTGGACCGAAGGGTCCCAGGTTCGATTCTGGTCAAGGTGATGTACCTTGGTTGCAGCCACATCTCCAGTAGGAGGTGTGCAGGAGGTGGCTGGTAGATGTTTCTCTCATCGATGTTTCTAACTATCTCTCTCCCTTCCTCTCTGTAAAAAATCAATAAAATATACTGAAAAAAAAAAAAAGAAAGAAAGAAAGTAAAGAAACCTGGGATCTCCCTCCAGACCCCCAACTGGCCATCTCCCGAATGCTGGGCAAGCGCTTCTGTCCTGTGTCCTCAGCTGTCCCGTTTGAGAAACTGTCTAAGGTCCCATTTTGGGTCTACATACTAAGGTCGGTGTGGAGCTGAAATCAGTGTACGTATATTCCTGGGACACCACCGTTAAAGCCTCCATTTTAGACACGACTGAGTGAGCAAAAGACACCACCCACCATTATCAGAAACTCAAACCGTTACACCACCACGTTTAGCACTTGTGTGTCAACAGTCAGAAACTCGGGTTGAGCTGCCTCTGTCTTCTTACTTTTTCCTGTCTCCAATATTTTTTTTTCAATTCCATACCCCAATCTCCTTTTTATTTTTTTTAAATATATCTTATTGATTTCTTACAGAGAGGAAGGGAGAGGGACCAAGAATTAGAATCATCAATGAGAGAGAGAGACATCGATCAGCCGCCTCCTGCGCGCCCCCTACTGGGGATGTGCCTGCAACCAAGGTACATGCCCTTGACTGGAATCGAACCCGGGACCCTTCAGTCTGCAGGCCAACTCTCTATTCACGGAGCCACACCAGTCTTGGCCCAATCTCCTTGTTAAAGCCGTTTTTACCTTGCCTCTTATTAGCGTACACTTAACATCAAATAAAAAATACCCATTATTGCTGAAATTATCCCGAGTGTCCAAAAGCCTTGTTTTCAGGGCTCCAGAAAAAGGACATGATTTTGATTTGACGGGACAGTTGAGCTAAACCATCTCACCAGCGTGGCTTACTGTCTCTGGACCTCACCAGCGGGTGGACCTGCAGGCGCATGTGGACACAGCACCGCGGCTGACGGTGCCGGCCTGGGGCCTCCCTTCCCGGTCCCTGTGCTCCCCGCAGGCCCACGCGCGTCCTCGGTAGCAGGGGGCGGAGACCTCGCACTAACCCTCAATCCCCGCAAAGGGGATATGGCTCTTCTCCACCACGACCGGGGACCACGGGCCAGAGCCAGCTGTCTCACTCCAAGGGGAAGTGGGGCCACGCTGCAGGCGCTCTCTCTTGGCTGGGAGCCCGACTCTTATCTCCACACCCAGGCGCCCTGGCCGGGCCTGGGCTGAGGAGGGGGGGGGACTTTGCATGCCACCCCTCTACCCCGCACTCTACAGACAGGTGTTAGCTACTTCCTTCACCACCCTCTTCTGTCCGGTCCCCGCGGACTGGACTCAGGGCTCTTCACCAGACCCCATCTGTGCCCGGGTAATCCGGTCAAAATCAGAGCCGGTGACAAGCCTCCACGCGGCTCAAGGAGGCTGGCGACGCCTGCTCTGAACCGGCTCTGGACGGCTGTGGGCTGTGTCTCAGCAGAACGTTCCAGAGCCAAAGCAAAAGTACTAAACGGGCGTGGCTCAGTGGTTGAGCATCAACCTGTGAACCAAGAGGCCACAGTTCGATTCCCCATCGGGGCATGTGCCTGGGTTGAGGGCTCCATCTCTAGTCTGGGGCGTGCAGGAGGCAGCCGATCAATTATTCTGTCTCATCACTGATGTTTCTATCCCTCTCTCCCTTTCCCTTCCTCTCTGAAATCAATCAATCAATATATATATATATATATATATATATATACATATATATATATATACACATATATACATACAATATACATACACACACACACACACACACACACACACACACACCGTATTTTCCGGCGTAGAAGACAACTTTTTAACCCAGGAAAATCTTCTCAAAAGTCGGGGTCGTCTTATATGCCCGTGTCATCTTATAGGGCGGGTATATCCCAAACTCTGTATTTTAACTGGAAAAGTTGGGTGTCGTCTTATATGCCCAGTCATCTTACACGCCGGAAAATATGTTATATATACATATTTTTTTAAATATATTTTATTGATATTTTACAGAGAGGAAGGGAGAGGGACAGAGAGTTATAAACATCGATGAGAGAGGCATCGATCAGCCGCCTCCTGCACGCCCCCTACTGGAGTTGTGCCTGCAAGCAAGATACATGCCCCCGACCGGAATCGAACCTGGGTCCTTTCAGTCCGCAAGCCGACGCTCTATCCACTGAGCCACACCGGTCTCAGCATGTATATACATTTTTTAAAAGTACTAAATACAACGTTACCAAAGTGTCTGCTCAGCCTAAGCTCCCCGGACAGCACTGGCCACCCCTCCACCGCCAGCTGACACTCCTGGAACGGAAATGAGGGAGCCGGCGGCGCCTGAGGTCCCCACGCAGGGGACATGGCCGGGGAACACACCACCCTCCCCCCCGAGCTGACTCACAGCCCCACCGCCGGGAGCGAGCCGAGGACGCGGGCCGAACGCTCTGCCCCGTCAGGAGCCACTCGCTCCAGCAGCTGTGCAGCTGGGCCCTTACTTTCCAGAAATTCTATAAATAATCCTCCAGCTCCAGCGACTTCAAGCGGGCTCCCTATTTCGGTCTCCCCACCCGCCAATTTTCGGAGAATTACATGCCTGCCCCAAGGGACGTAAAGCTGAGGGGGCGGCCCCGGGCCAGGCCGGCTCCCCGGGTCCGGGCCGCCGGCTCCGGGCGGGGACAGATGCCTAATGAATGAGCCGGGCGGAGGGACGAGGGGTGACTCAGCCACTCGGCTTCCACCAGGTCCCCCCGCTCCCCAGCACACACTCTGCTCACAGGGGACCCCGCTTCTCTTTTCACAAAGCCCGAGGCAGAAGTTAAGCACAAACTGGAACGGACGATGAACCTCACATCACAAGTCTGAGAAGCGCCCGTCCAGCTCACTCAGCTCCAAACGGAGGGTGTCCTATCCACAAACTACAGAGCGCCAACCCCGCCGCGTGTCAGCTTCCATGGAGGCAAGAAGGTCCTGGTCATTAATGCCTTCACGTGGCCATTCTGCGGGCTGGTCCTTCCCCGAGATAATCAGCAAAAATAAACCCGCACGCCGTGCACACCCGCTGGGAGGGGATTCGTGAGCAGAATGAGGCAGGCGAAACATCGCCAGTCGGTGTGTCCACCCCGCAGGCACCCCCATCTCCAGGCCCCATCCCCCCATCCCCAGGCACAGCAACATGTGCAGCCAACGAACCAAGTGATGAAAACGCAGGAAAGAGCGCACAGAAGGAACTACCGCGGCCAAGAAACAGTCTGATCTCCCACGGGAGCCGCCGTCTCCGCTCCAGCAGCGGGGACACACACGCTGTCACCTTACCTTCCCCCGACGACTGGTGGAGGGGTGGCCGGCGTTTCTCAGGCGCTGCTGCCGGGGAGAAGGGCGAGTTGCCGAGCCCGGGGCTCCGTCCCTCCTCTCCGTCCCTCCTCCCGTCCGTCCGCCCCTGGCCGGGCAGGAAGCGGCGTCTGACACTCTGACAACCAGCGCTCGGCGGCCGCTGCAGCTAAAAGCGGATGCTGAGCGCGGCTGCCTGTACTTCTGCCCGCCAGCTCCACGCCCTCCCCGTGTCCCATTTTTTCCATTGGCGGGAGAGGGCCGGCGGCCTCCGCCAGAGAGCGGTTTTCCAGGGGCCGCCCGAGCGGCCGGCTCGCCCGGGGCTGCGCCAGGCGTTCCAGACTCCCCACCAACGTTCCGGGGGAGCGTGCCCGCCCGGGGCTGCTGGATACAGGCAGTCTCTCTCTCTCTCTCTCTCTCTCTCTCTCTCTCTCTCTCTCTCTCTCTCTCTCTCTCTCTCTCTCTCTCCAAGGGAGCCCCGGCTGCCTTTTTATTTTTCACTTGTGTAAAGCCGTTTTAGCAGGAAGAATGCACACCTCCCATCCCTGTGTTTAAAGAACCGGGAGTAAACACGCTGGCTCCCAAACCACAGCCGGAATGTGACGGCCATAAAAGCCGGGCCTCGAGAGCAGCCCTGCGGGATCGCTGGGTGATTTACACACCGTGGAGTGTGCGCTTCCTCCGGCCCGTGCGGGGCGGCTCAGCGGCAGGCTGGCTGGGCTGTGGGGGCTGGTGTAGACTGCCCCCTGTTCTCCGACAGGTCCTTGGCTTATCACAGATATGTGCTAAGTGGCCTTCTGCAGGGGGACAGGCCAGAGGGACAAGTGAAGTGTTAAGTTCCCATGCATCCTTTGATGAAAGACCTTCCATGTCAAGTAGGCCCCAAAGTCACTTTATATTAGTGACTGGGGAGAGGGCGTGAATGGAAAAAAAAAAAGAATTCTACCTCCATGGTTATTAAAATTTTTAAATTATATTCTATAGAAGAAGAAAAAAACATGTGTAAGCAGAAGTTTTCAAGTTGTCCTGTGACAACGTTTTAAGGCAAATGTTTTCATTATTTTTTAAAAATATATTTTATTGATTTTTTTTACAGAGAGGAAAGGAGAGGGATAGAGAGTTAGAAACATCGATGAGAGAGAGACATCGATCAGCCGCCTCCTGCACGCCCCCTACTGGGGATGTGCCCGCGACCAGGATACATGCCCTCGACCAGAATCGAACCTGAGACCTTTCAGTCCGAAGGTCGACGACGCTCTATCCACTGAGCCAAACTGGTTTCGGCTGTTTTCATTATTTTTAAAATGTGAATGGATCTGCATATGCAACAGACAAGATTTATGCTTCATATTAATGGTCAGATTCTACTTTAGACATATACGTTTTTAATTCCTTATCTTCATGAAAATGAATCATCACACACACACACACACACACACACACACACACACAGAATGTCTTCTCATCCAGTTTCTAGGTAGTTAGTATATGCTTGAAGCTATGTTTTCTAACCTTAATTGCCAAGTAGTATGTCCATCCCCCTACTAGTTATAAAAATTAATGTGAGCTGCACAAAAAATTTAGTGTGAGCACAGGACCAAGGGGTTTTCAGTGCTGCTGGAGTAGACTGGCCAAACCCTGCCTAACCCAGTCCCCTCACTTCTTCACGGGTGAGTAACCAGAGACCTTAAGTGACTCGCTCAAGATCACACAGCTGGGCAGCAGCGGGCAGCAGAGCCAGGACGTGCCACCCCGGGAACCACAGCCCCCGGGACCGAAGTCAGGAGGTTGCCACAGAAGCCAACTCACAAAACAGAAAACAGGGGAATTCCCAAAATGTTCCAGTGTGTGTGTGTGTGTGTGTGTGTGTGTGTGTGTGTGTGTGTGTGTTTAAAATAAACCCTGGGTAAACACGGAAGAAGTAAGAATGCTTGAGTCATCGGAGCTCCTGTTCCCTTAGATCTAGCAACATCACTTCTTTTTTTAAAAATATATTTTATTAATTTCTTACAGAGAGGAAAGGGGAGAGAGTCAGAAACATCGATGAGAGAGAGACATCGATCAGCCGCCTCCTGCACAAACCCCCAAATGGGGATGTGCCCGCAAGCAAGGTATGTGCCCCTGACTGGAATCGAACCCGGGACCTTCTAGTCCACAGGCCGATGCTCTATCCACTGAGCCAAACACGTTTCGGCAACATCACTTCTATTATTAACAAAAAAAGTAAAAAAGAATTATCAGCCAGCGTGTAACAGGCGTATTTCTTCCACAGAACCCTGAGATAAGAACTACTCCTTGATATGAAAGGGAGGGGAGGGTTTTTATGTCCGAAGGAAGAAGGAAATTTAAAGAGAGACGCTTCGAAGGTTGAAAAGGTTATCAGAAGAACAATGAACGGCCTGGAAATATCTGCAGGCCTGTTCTATTCCTGCTTCTGGATGTAAGACAATTCTGGCCTTCGGACACGTGTGATCCGCCCATCTCTGCCTGCCAGGACTGCCTGTGATCTGAATGATCTCGAGCATTCCTCGGACACCGCCAAGGGGTTCACATTGTCTGGTTCCGTTTTATAATCGCTGAGGTCACCCAAATCCTTTTAGTGCTGTGAGTCCACAAAGTCACTTGGGGTTTCAAGCTCTCTAGACTTTGCCCGACGACTCTCAGTTTAGTACTCCGTTTCCAAAAATTACAAAAACCAGCCTGCTTCCACATCACAAAACTGGACTTCAGCTCGTGCCTCGCTCGGAAATGATAATGCGGGTCACGTGGGCTCACATCTAAAATTAAGTTCCCGGGCAAAGGCCCCCGAGGATTATGTAAATTGCTACCTAAGAAGTATCCTGCCCTCAAACACACAATGCAAAATGGCACGTGTAAAAGCAAATATAGCACAACGTTAGCAGTCACAGAGTTCGAGTGGTAAGATTGTCGTTCACTGTTCAAGCCTCTCAAGCTTTTTATATTCTTGCAAATGTCCTTAATAAAGGGTTTGGGAGAAAGGACATAGGTAACACAAACACACACACACACACACACACAGTCAACTTGACAGAAACAAGGAGTAGAAAAGTGGTTGCCAGGGGCTGGAGGGTGGGCAAAACAGGGACAGGTTGGCAAAGGGTGTAAACCCTCAGCTACGAGATTACAACAGCCGGAGGCTCCAGTGTGAAACATGGTGGCCACAGCTGACAAACCGCATTACATCCTGGAAATCTGCTAAGAAAGAACTGTAATGTTCTCATGTATATATATATAACATACATGTAGAAATATGAAAGCTCCGTGATGTGCACTTAAATGTCTTACAATGTTATATGGCAATTATACCTCAACAAAGTGTAAAACCTTTGTTTACCACATGACTGGTCAAGACTACGCCAGAACTGCTGTGAACCTAGTTGTAATCAAGGACATGAGTAGCCTGCACTCTGCTATCACAAATCATCATCATCATCATCATCATCATAATAATAAAGAGGCCCAGGATGTAGTGGGAATATCGCAGGCTTCAAAACCAGCCGACCGGGCTTAGCACTGCATCTGCCAGTAACTCAGATGCCTTCTGAATCCCACCCCCTTCGCCGTAAAATGGAGTTGATAATAATCATGCCCATTTCAAATAAAAATATAAAGATGTACCAATCTATAAACAGCTATAAGAACTGACATTAAAAATACAATTGCTGCCCTAACCGGTTTGGCCCAGTGGATAGAAGGTCCCAGGTTCAATTCCGGTCAAGGGTATGTACCTGGGTTGTGGGCCCATCCCCAGTAAAGGGGAGGTGGCTGATCGGTGTTTCTCTCTCATCGATGTTTCTAATTCTCTCTCCTTCTCCCTTCCTCTCTGTAAAAAAAAAAAAAATGAATAAAATAAAAATATATTTAAAAAAAAATACAATTGCTGAAGTAATTCGAGCCGTCAGAAATAATGGCTTTGCTTAAAATTCAAGAAACTTGACTCCTTCCATATCCTTCCCTTTTTAAGTCAAACACACCAGAAAAAAAAAAAAAAAAGTCCCGTGAAACCTAATTCTTTATTGAGTCGATTCTAAGGACTTCATTTGGTAACAATAAATAAATATAAGATAGCAATAATAACTAAAGGTTAAAAAATAAATTACACTTATCCCAACAGGATTCCAGAAGGTGAAATACGCTCACAAATATACACATCACTTTGATAAAATTAACAAATGAGCAACGACCCGTGATACGCGCCCGGGTGACGAACTTGAGTCTATTTCTCAGGGAAAAGCAATACTTCAAC
This sequence comes from Lasiurus borealis, assembly GCA_004026805.1. NCBI lineage: Eukaryota > Metazoa > Chordata > Mammalia > Chiroptera > Vespertilionidae > Lasiurus > Lasiurus borealis. The sequence continues at coordinate 21,399 of PVJN01035434.1, forward strand.
GCGGGCTCAAGAAACATGGAATGTGAGAGCAACGCTGCTGACGAATGTTCTAGATGAAGGCAATAGCGGGAGAAAATGGAGCGTGAGAAATCCGTATTCGTGTGAAATTCCTAAAACCCACAGAGATACGACGCGGGGAGATCACTTTCCTCCTCGTTTCATCCAAAGGCACAGACGCAGCAAGTCTGTTCTGAACCCAACGCTCCACACCGGCCCAGGGAACCGGAGGGCGGGGGCTGGCCTGCACCCCTCGACTGCCCTGGTGTGGAGGTTTCAGCTCCAGAGTGCACAGCTGAACCCACACAGCTGTGCGGCTGACACGTGAGGTGCATGTGCCCCCATCATGTGCCCAGGGCCAACAACTCAGCTCGGGCCCAGGCGTGAGAGCCCCTCTGTCCTGACCTCTGACCCTGCTCTGTGGCATGGACCGTCACTTCACCGCTCAGGGTCTTGCTGCGTAAACAGGAGTAATGGCTGCCTCCGAGGCTGCCGCGGAATGCAGTGCAGGCACACAGGCGGACTGGAAGCGCAGGCCTGCACTGTCAATCCATCAAGCAGGGTCCTGTGAAAGCGTTTACCGGAACCTTCTACTGCAATCAGGACCGGCACATGGCGGTGCCCAACACATACCCCGGGGGTGGGGAGTGAGTGAGTGAGTGAGTGGGTGGTGGATGGGTGGGTAGGTGAGTGGGTGAGTGAGTGGGTAGGTGGGTGAGTGGGTAGCTA
>PVJN01035435.1:0-22124 GCA_004026805.1 Lasiurus borealis
CCTCCCCTGCCTTCCCACTGTAGCATGACAGTCTGTTCATTGTTTCTTTGCCTCGGCATCTGCTCCCCCACCCCCACCCCCTGATTCTTGTCTTTAAAAACATCTTGCCCCTCCCTGTAGGCTAGAAATAAACCCACAAGTGCAAAAGAAAAATTTTGAGTCCCAATTTCAATGTCTGATAGCTTTGAGTCCCAGTTTCAATGTCAAACAGTTCTTATGTGTACATGTCATTAATGGTATCTGGATGGTGGACAAATGGTGGCAATGTTGGTCCGATCCTCTCTGGTTTGGTCCTGGGCATCTTGTAGCGATGCACAGCTGCTGACTACTCGCATGGCAAGGTGTCATCTGTGTCTTCCATCTCTGGACTGTTTCTCTTGCCTTCGTGGTTGGCGCAGACCTGTCCCTCTCTGTTGCAGGAGTCCACTTCATCTTGGAGTTGTTTTCTGAAAGTATATAAACATATTCTTGACCAAGAGTTAATAAAGGAATCTTTTCTACAAAATTGACTTGTGGTTCTTTTTATTTTTGCCTACCCACTTTCCTTTGGCTTATTTTGACACCATGTGTGTTTTTCACAGTGTCTTGCTGATAGTATTACAAATGGAAATTAATTTTCTAAAGTGAAAATTTTCTAGATGTAATTTACTTATCAGCTATTTTTCCTTACATGATATTAACCTACTCTCTCCCCCCCCCATCTTTTTTTTTTGATTAATGGAGAATTTGGTAAAAAATTTTAATGCAATCTTCATAACTTTACATTTTAATTTTTTGCACACAAATATGCCTATTTTATGTTCATTACATATTAAGCAATTTTCCATGAGATGAGCTATCAATAGCAATTTTAATTAATACTTTAGAAACAGCTTTTTGTCCAGTACACTTAAATTTTCTTGGGTGTTCGCTTATTTCAGTTCGCCAATTTAAATTAATCTGAAAGCTTGATAAGTCTTTTACGTCAAATTTAATACTCTACCAACAATCTTAGATTACCCTATATATATTAGTGGGAAGGATTTTTTTTCACTGATTTGGCACTGAGTATTCCTAGTGCTAGGCTGAATTTAGATATAGGGCAGCTGCTATTGGCATGTTTCTGTCTGTTACCTGGGTCCTGATCTGTGCTGAGCATAGGAAGCGAGGTATCCATGGGGGCAGGAGACCACCCTCAGAAGGGGTGAAGGTTCAGACCCCTGCAAGGTTGGTGGGGGGGGGGTGAGGATCTGTGCCCCACCTCTATTGACCCTCAAGTTCTCTCCCGATGATCCCTCTGTGACTGTGCCTGTCTTAGGTTGTTCCTTCCCTGAGGAATCTTATCAGTCTCTGGCTAACCAGTCATCCTCCAGGGCCAAGTGGGTGTTGTGAGATTCAGTTCTGTCTCCATGGTAGCTTATGCCTCCATGGCCTCCATGTGCAGCTCCTGCCTTGGGGATTCCCCTCGCCTGCTGGTGGGGTCCCCAGCAATGGTCACTTATCTTGGGGAATTCAGGTTCCTTCTCCAGGGAGGGCCCAACTCACACCATTTGGCAAGAAACAGATCCATTATACCAGCCACATCAAGGCTTCAACCTCAGTGTGAATAGAGAGCTTAGTCTACAGCTAAGGGCCCTTGGGTTGTGAGAAGAGGGTCCCTCTTGGCAAAAGAGGAAAGAGGGCCAGTATAGAATGCTCAAGTGCCTTCCCAGTGCCTTAATTCCTTCTGAAAGGGATTAAATCCTTTCATATCCTCTTTTTAAATTGCTGCTAAACATTCAAAGAATTAGTTTGTAAGTTCTTTTGAGATAGTTGTATAATATGATGTTGTGAAATATCAGAAATTAAATGATATTGTAGGATAATATCATGTAAGGATATTCTTTGCTCTAGGCCATGGCAATTCAATTACAAAAGGGCTGTGGATTTCTTTTTGTAATTTTATATAAACTTTTTCAGGGAGGCAAAAGCACAGATTACTTACCTTAGTTCAAGAGGCCAAATATATTGACTTTCAATTACAATCCTTATGACATTTAAAGGAGACTTCTCTTTATTTCCTTCTAAAATGATTTTCATGCTATAAAGTTTCATTTAAAAATCTTTGTCTCATGAAACAATTTCTCTTAAGGTTATGGTAACCACTGTATGGATTCCCTCTCATGCCCCACCTTCCCCATTGTCTGTGCCCAATGATTATGCTCATATGCATGTATAAAGGTCCCTCTGTTGATGTCTCTCCCTTATTCCCACCAACCCCCACCTTCCCCGAGGTTTGATGTTTTGATCGATATTTCTCATTCTCTGGATCTGATCTTGATCATCAATCTATGTCATTCATTATATTCCACAGATGTGTGAGATCATGTGATATTTGTCTTTCTCTGCCTGGCTTATTTCACTAAGCATAATGCTTTCCATCACAATTGGAGAGATTTTTATTTTTGTTAATAGAAATATGATATTCAGATTTCTGTGCTAATGGTTCATATACCATGAACAATTAAATTATTCCTTAGAAAACAAAGAAATACTATAAATAGTTCTTGAACCAGGCTGGCATGGCTAAGTGGTTGAGCATTGACTTATGAACTAAGAGGTCACATTTCAATTCAGGGTCAGGGTACGTGCTGGAATTGCAGCCTCCATCCCCTGTGAAGTGTGCAGGAGGCAGCCAATCAATGATTCTCTTTCATTATTGATGTTTCTATCTCTCCCTCTCCTCCTCTTCTCCCTTCCTTTCTAAATTCAATTAAAAAATGTAAAAAAAAATACAATTCTTGAGCAAAAAATGTTTTATTACTTCATTGCTTAAATATGTATTAAATATATAAATGTATATAATTTTAGACCAAAATATACATATACTTTTGCAACTGCAATTCCAGTGAAGAACTATCCACTCAATATTAACAAAGAAAATCAAAATAGGATCCTTGATGTTTCTATAGTTAATAACTTCATTACAATTTTGTTTTTGGGTTCTTTCATGATTAATAACATACCATGGATTTGTCTAATGGAACAGGTTTTATAAAGAAGTTACTTACACTGACATGTGGAAACTTAGATTCAACAACCACCATAGAGGTCATTAAGGCCAACCACTTCATTTGCTAGAATTAAAACAACAAACTTAGAAAACAGTATTCTGTGTCCCATGGTAACTAAATCCTAAACCCGGATTGCTCTTTATTTTACCAGAGAATCAAACTTCCTGTCACTCTTGGGAACAAGGTGGTGGTTCTTGGGGTACTGCTGAAATAATTTCAGAAGCCCACATAGGAAGGTTGGATGTAGGAGAAGGCTTTGTATGAAGTTATATTCCTCGGTTCCAAAATCCCATTTCCCTCCAGCTAGTCCTGAAAGAGGTGCAGGTGGGAGGTCCTCAGGGCCAGAAGCAGGCCAGTGTCCAGAGCTTCTGTTCTGTGTTGCAGCAGGTATAGTTCAACATCCAAGCCAATTAAAGTCTATTAGTCCACTGTGGAGTCACACATGGCTCTGAGCCACGTGGGCACAGGGGATTACATCCCACTGACACAGGAGAGCCAGGGACCCGGTGCACCAGAGAAAGAGAGTAAAAACCAAAATTGTGCACACATTTGTTTCAGAGTTTAAATATTCATGTTTTGTGTGCATGCGGTGGCCATGACTTTTCTGGCCAATTACCTGTTTCCAGGTGTGATTGATGGGCAAGCACCTTGTCACTCAGTCCTTACTGGGCATGCATCTATCTGGTTTTCCCTCTCCTCCTCTCTCGTTAAATAATAACCAGGTTATTATAACAGCATTATTTATACTTCAAATTTGTGAGTGTTTACTTATAAGAGTGACAATAAATTATAAAGAAATTTGTGATATTTTTGTTACTACAGAAATGTCCATTTGAGGACTCAGCAAAACTCTAAATTCTCCCATTCTGTTTTAGAGATGGGTAGAATGAGATTTTACAGAAAAGAAGCTAACAATTCACATAATATAACAATGAATTAAAAATACATGAGGATTAACTTTATTTTCTAGAGTATTTTTTTCATGGAAAAAATGATTTTAATGACAGATGAGCAACTATAAAAGAATGGGAATACTAATACTTAAATGATGCACTTGTTTTTCTACACCTGCTAACAGGTGCTAAAATCTGTTTGGATTATCTGAATGGAGACTTCTGTAGCCAACCTGTCATTATCGTAAAAAACAAGATAAAAAGACTATGAAATATTGAGGCTGATTAGTTTTCAAATGCAAAGCAGCAGCTGTATTAAAGCACAAGGCTACTGGAAAAACCTCAGACAATGAGTAGACTGATTGGACACAATAAAATGGAAAAATTCATCATGTTCTTAATAAGTTTCATCTCAGGAAACTGATGTGTGGCGAGCTGCAGCCGGTCATTCTTTCATTCAACAAAAAAAATAGAGGTGATTGATACTCGGTGAATATAGGTAGAAATAAATTGCTTTTGCTAAGATTATATTTACTTTTTAAATAACACCATTTATAAAAGTTTTTAGCCCAAGAAAAATTTTTCTGCAACACATATGTATATATAAAAATACATGTTTATATATATGAAGGTATAAGCATACATGTATATAAATATGAGTGTGTGCATTTATTTATAGGAAAGAAAAAAAGGGAAGGAAAGAAGGATAGAAGAAAGGAAGAAATGAAGGAAGAAAGGGAACTCAGACAAAGCCAGTTATTGATTGATCAGCCTAATAACCTTACCAATATTATTTTTATTTAATATGTATTTTACTTTATAGAAGAGTGTACATTCAAAAGAAGGACTAATTGATACATTCATAAACATTTGTAAGTTTATGCGAGGCAGCAAAGATTATACTGAGTTGATTATGAAGATATGAAACACCAAAGCAATTCCAACAAAGAATGATTTAAAAAATGAGATTAATATACTTTCAGCTTTGCTAAAAGTTCAATATAAGAAAAAAAAACTATTAAAGGAAGGATGATTTTGTTGTGTAACAAAGAGATGTTAAATGCATTTTCTGTTATAAAACTCTACTAGAGGCCCAGTGCACAAATTCGTGCGCAAATGGGGTCTGGGGGTGGAGGGGGGTGGGTTGCAATTGGTCCTCTGGGCAGGCAGTGAGATACACTTGTTGGCCCAGGATCCGGATCTATCCCACTGATGTTCGCACTGGTTGTCTGGGATCCAACCTGGTGGCTGCTTTTATATTCTTTCTTCCTTGAGGAGTGTCTAGGGAAGGGAAGTGGATGTGGTGCCTGAGGCCAACTTCCAGGTGGCTGGCAACACTGTTGGGATCATGCCAGTGGTTCTGGCTTGTCAGTGCCTGGTTGAGCCACATCCAGCATGGCCAGGAGTGAATCTGAGAAGGGGCAGTGAAGACAGACAAGAGAATACAGTGGGGACCAATAGGACACTGTTCTAAGATGGAGAGACAATGCCACAGACTATAAGCTGAGTCTTTATTTTATAGTCAAATCCCATGAGGCAAAGCAAGGGCATGGTCAAGATGTTTAAAATGTTCTCACAAGTTTCAAATCTACTTAATTACATTCACCTGAGAATTCTATCAAGCTTTGTTTTGGCAGCACTTGCTGCATCATTCAGCCACCTGGGACCACAGGTTTGGACCATAAGGTCAAGCTGACAACCATAGTGTTTTCCTATAATTGTGCTGGGATGGCTTTGCCCTCAGCACTGGGACCTGCATGTAGCTTTACCACGAGAGGACTGTGCCCTCTCATTATTCTGAGGCTTGAACCTATCCAAACACTGTAGCCACTCTCCACACCTGGTCCATTTTCTTGAGATTGGACCTGCAGGACTATTGAGGAAGTGACTGCTGCTAGGCTGGTGGGCCACTGGGATGGGTCTGTCAGCTGAGTGGTGCACCTGCTGTGTGAGTGCACAGACTCACTAGTGGGCAACTCCTGAACTGTGCACAGACCCACTAGTGGGCAACTCCTGAATTGGTCAGTGCATGTCATAGCAGCCAGTTGTTCCAGTTGACTGTCGTTCCAGTCATTCGGTTGCTTACACTTTTAGATGAAAGATAGATAGATAGATAGATAGATAGATAGATAGATAGATAGATAGAAATAGATATAGATATAGAAATAGATATAGATATAGATAAATAATATAAATATAGGCTAGAGGCCTGATGCACTCAATTCATGTAAGAGGCTTGGGCTTACAGCTGTAGCAACTTGCCTCAGCCCTCGCAGCTCAGGCTTTGTCTGAAAGGTCATCAGAAGGATGTCTAGTCTAATTAGCATATTATGCTTTTATTATTATAGACTAGAGGCCTGATTAACAAAATTCTTGCAAGAGTAGGCCTGGCAACAGATTCCCCCAGCTGCTGGCAATAGATTCCCTCTAGCACCTGGAAACCAGATTTCCCTCACAGCCCAGGCTTCATTTGGAAGGTCGTCCAGAAGGATATCCAGTTTAATTAGCATATTATACTTTTATTACTTTAGACTAGAGGTCTGGTGCACAAAATTCATGCATGGGGGATTCCCTTAGCCCAGTCTGCACCCTCTCCAATCCAGGACCACTTTAGGGATGTCCATTGGCATGGTCACCCCCAACTGTTCCCCCTGCTGGCCTGGTTAACCCCAACTGCCTTCCCTGCAAATCTGATCACCCCTCATTGCTCCCCTCTGCCATCCTGGTTGCCCCTCACTGATTTCCCTGCCAGCCTGGTTGCTGCCAATTGCCCCTCCTGCTGGCCTGGTTGTCCCTCACTGACCCCCTCACTAGCCTGGTAGCCACCCACTGCACCCCTGCCAGCCTGGTTACCCATGCAGCCTGCCATTCTTTCATTTGTTTGCCCCTCACTGCCCCCCACACCCCCCACTGGCCTGATTGCCCCATGCAGCCTGCTTTTCAGTCATTTGGTTGTCACTCACTAAACACCCCCGGCCTTGTCACCTCATGCAGCCTGCTGTTTGATTGTTATTGTGAAGATATCTTGACCAATTTGCATATTAGCCTTTTATTAGTATAATGTCCCTTTTTAAGTGATTATCACTGATTTTTTTTTCTCAGAAGATTCTTTTTCTCTCAAAGTGTCATCTGTGGAAGTAGGGTATCTCTTTCTCCATTGAGTGCTGAGGATAGAGTCCTCTTGAGAAAAATAATTTTCTGAGACTCACATAGGAGGATGAGTGATTTTTATTTTTATGGAATTATACCCCTGGGTTTCCAAAGTCCCATCATATCCCTTAATCCAGTCTTGAAAGAAGTGTAGCTGTGGAGTCAGTAGAGCTAAAATCAGAGCCAATGTCCAGGTTTTCCAGTGTTTTCATTCCATGTTGTAGCTGGGTCCAGTGTCAGGTTAATTGCAGTCAATTAGTCTACTGTGTATGGGGTCCATGTTTACCATGTGGATGAATGCAGGGGAGCAGGAGCATGAGAGCCCTCAAGTCAGGAGTAAGCACAACATCCCAAGAGCCAAGAGAGCTAATTTTTCTTTAGGGATTTAAGTATTCAAAATTTCTCATTCTTGCATTGACCACACCCATTCTGGCCAATGACCTGTTCCCAATTTGGGGAAGTTCTTTGCAATGTAACCCCAGTTTTACTTGCCTTCCCTCAGTGATCTATGGGTAATGGGCCAGTGGCTTCCTGAGGAGTGTAACCTTTGAGCTTCCTGGTGAAGCTTCCCAAATGACATGCCTGTAATAGTTGGCCTTTCCACAACAGTATCAAAAGCCAGAATAATTCTATCAAGATACACATTCTGCCTTTAGAGAGAGAGGAGGCAGGAAGAGAGCAGAAGAAAGTACAGTTGTTCCATGTAATTGCAGACTCCAGTGTTTTTATTTTAGGTGTGTTTTAGTGTGTGTGTATGTGTGTGTGTGTGTGTGTTTCTGATACTGGTTCTTTTTCATTTACAATCAGAGAACCAAAGCATGGTAGTAGAAGGAAGTAGTAAAGTTTAGTATGTGAGGACAATTATAATAGGATTATAGAGCAACGAGGAAAAAGACTGACCTCACAGAACAGCATAGCTGAAATTGCTAACATTTTTTAATAAAGGTATTTTTTACTGATTTCAGGGAGAGGGAGAGAGAAATAGAAACATTAATGATGAGAACACACATAGATCAGTTGCCTCCTGCACATCCCTACTAGGGATAGAGCCAGTAACCCTGGGCATGTGCTCTGACTAGAAATCAGTGACCTGGTTCATGGGTTGATGCTCAATTACTGACCCACATTGGCCTGGCTAAAGTTGCTAAAATTTTAATGAGTATATATGACTGCAGGATAAGTATCAATTACTAATATTAGCATTAATTAATAATATGGTATAATGATTAATAATATAGAATAATGAAGATTAATTTAGAGGCTATTCCTAAATTTTATAGGCATTTCTTTTTGTTTTAGTTATTGTCTTCATGCTCCAAACAATACTTTGTAATTGCTTTCCTTATTTCTTAAAAAATATTTTTAAAAAATTAAATAACATATAACCTTTGCAGAAGTGGACAATGCCATAAAGTATAGATTTTTAAATAAACTTACTAATTACTCTAACCACCTAAAAGTATCACTTATAAAATGTGTTGCATATCTTCCCAGCTATTATTTGTTTTCCTCACTCAAGCAATGATTCCAAGTCCATATACTGAATAACATTTTCCTCTGCTTTCTCATCTGTAAAATTAAAAAAATATATTAACCTTATCACAAACTTTTAAAGATAAAATGTGAAAACCCTTAGAGCAGTGACTGGCTATAATTAGCATGCTCTGATCAAACAAAAAATATGAAAAATAATTGTCTCAGCTACTTTTCTAGGCCAGAGCTATCCAATAGAAATAAAATGTAAATATAGCTACACTGAAAAAGAAGAAAAAATTCAAATGATCAATTTAACCTTACATCTCAAGAAACTAGAAAAAGAACAAACTAAGCTTAAAATTATCAGATGGAAGGCAATAATAAATTTAGAGAATAAATAAATGAAATGGAGAATGAAAAGCTAATGAAATGAAATTTTTTAAAAAAATAAACATAACAAATTCATGGGTAGACTAATCAAAGAACAAAAAGAGAAGACTAAAAAAGCAAAAATGAGTAAAGAAACATTACAAATAACTCCACAGAAATTAAAAAGACATTAAGGAACTATTAAAAGCAATCATATGCTAATAAATTAGACAACATAGGAGAAACAGGTACATTCCTAGAAACATATAACTTACTAAGACTGAATTATGAATAAATAGAAATTCTGAACAGACCAACAACAAATGAGGCAATTGAATACGTGATTCAAAGTTTTCCAATAAAGAAAAGTCCAGAAGTAGATAGCTTCACAAGTGAACTCTATCAAACATTTATAGAATTAATACTAATACTTCTTAATTCTTCCCCAAATAGAAGAGAGAACACATCCAAATGCATTTTATGAGGCCAGCATCGCCCTAATACCAAAAGCCTGACCAAGACACTTCCAAAATAGGAAACAATAGAGCAATATCCCTGATGAATATAGATGTAAAATCCTGAATAAAATATTAGCAATTCACCAGCACATTAAAAGGATCATACACTATGATCAAGTGGATTTATGTCTTGGATACAAGGAAGGTAAATATATGAACATCAAACAATCAATATCATAAAACAAATTAACACAATGAAAAATGAAAAATGACAAAATCATTTAAAAAATGTAGAAAAATGTTTGACAATATTGAACATTCCTTTCATAATAGAAGCTTTCGAGAAATTAAGAATAGAAGGAAGTTACCTCACAGAGTAACGACCAAACATGGAAAGCTTGATTTCAATATGATACTCAAGGAGGAAAAACTGAAAAATGTTTATCTAAGATCTGGAACAAGTCAAAGATACCCACTTTGGCCACATTTATTCAGCATGTTCAGGAAGTTATAGCTAGAGCAATTAGAAAAGAAAAAATGATGTTCAAATTGGAAAAGAAGAAATAAAGTTATTACCCTGGTCTTTAGATGACATGATTTTTTAAAATATATTTTTATTGTTGAAAGTGTTACACATGTCCTCTTTCCTCCCCCCCCCCATTCACCCTCTCTATCCTCTTACTGTACCCTCTCAGGCCTTCATCACGATATTGTTGATGTCCGTGGGTGATGCATATATGCATACAAGTTCTTTTTAAATATTTTCCTGCCCCCATCCCCTCCAAACACACCTCTTCCCTTTGAGTTTTATCAGTGTGTTGTATGCTGCTATATTTCTGGATCTATTTTGTTCATCAGTTTATTTTGTTCATTATATTGCACATCTAAGTGAATCACATGACACTTGTCTTTCTCTTACTGGTTTATTTCACTTAGAATAATATTCTCCAGGTTTCTTTTCTATCGTGTCTCAGTAGGTAAGAGCTTCTTATTTTGTATTCCATGGTGTAAATGTACCACAGCTTTTTTATTCACTCATCTGCTGATGGGCACTTGGGCTGTTTCCAGATCTCAGCTATTGTAAATGGTACTGCTATGAATATGGGGACACATATGTTTTTTTGTGATTGGTGCTCCAGGATTCTTAGGATATATTTCTAGAAGTGGAATCACTGGGTCAAATGGCAATTTCATTTTTAATTTTTTAAGGAAACTCCACATGATTTTATATGTAGAAAAACCTAAAGGTACACACACACACACACACACACACACACACACACACACACAAAGTCTTAGAAAAAAAACACACAAATTCAACATACAGATCAACATACTTCAGTAATATATAATGCCTACAGTTTGTATTATATTTTATAAATAGCTTGCCTAAAAAAATTAAAATAATATACATATTTACTATACGCAGCCCAACTTACATGCAGCAAATGTTGAGGGAATAGTTCTGAATTTCTCATTTTAAAGATACAGACGTGACATAAATGTTAAGGGAAAATCTCATCTTGTTTGTTTAATGTGATGAGAAGGAACAGGAAGATCATTCATGTATCTATGTACCTACCTTATGCAGAGCATGGAACTGCAAGCCAACTGAGCATAATTTGGTATCAACTCAACTACTGGATCCTTGACAGTTTATACACAGCTGAAATAAAAGGGCAGATATTGAGGTTATTAAAACTAATACCGACTTATTTTTAAGTGATGTTTGAAGTGGAAGTTAACCAGACCAGGTAATGGAACTGATTGATGTATGTGTGAGCTGAATGAGTCATTCATTTGTTCACTCAGAAATACTTAATGAGAGAATTCTGTAAGCTAGAAACTGGACATAAAGCAGAGAACACAAAGATAGGACTTTTCCTTTGTAGAATTTAAATAGATTGAGGCTTGCAGATAAATGAATGGATAAGACCATTGGAATGAAAAGCCATAGTGTTATAAAGGAGATAAGCATGTGGATTATATAAGGGGTTATTTGGTGAGAGACAGAGTATTCAGAAACTGGTCTTTAAGAAGGTGACATTTATGGACACTCCTTCCACAATATCAATTATATATTGATATGCTGAGAAATACATTTGTCTCTACATTTAAAAAGCCACAACTCTCAGCAGCAGGTAATAACAAGCTTTTACTTAACTCAGAAATCAGTTAGGAGTCAAAAGATGGAGGCTGGACTTGGCTGGAAGAGGTAGACGTTGCTTCACATGTCACTTAACCTCTGGGACCAGCAGGTAAGTTAAGAACCTTCTTATGATGATCATGACAGAGGAGCAAGTGAGTAAGCACAGGCTCACAAGCACATCTCTAGCTCCTACCCAGTTATGTGTGATGACATCCAGTTGCCTAAAGTAACATTGCCAAGTGCAATGTCCAGGAATGAAGAAGTGCCCTCCTCCCTCCTTTAGAAGTGAAGGGATGGTGTGGCTATTTTTGTACAGCAATCTCACCTACAACGTAAGTGAGACAAAGGATAAACTATCAGATAATCGTTTAGCACTCAAAGGCAGTCCATTTCTACCCGCCATCCTGCCTTTATAATTGTTTTTGTTACTTTAGTACACAGAGTAAATGCATGCAGATACTCTCCTTACCAGGAGCAGGGGACACCACATGAAGCCACAGGCACCACTGCGGCTGGTGTTTGGGTACATACAATTATTCATGTAAGACTACCCCTTGTTTACATCTCTGAACAGATTGCAAGAGTACAGTATTTTCCTCCGTCAAGGCGAGGACTGACTTTAGCTGCCACAAAACTTTAAATTTGTAAGAGGGTTAAGTTGATACTGAAAAATTTCCTAACCACTTACTCTGGCTTATCCATTTAGTGATAAGAATTAACACTTGTTTAACAAATATTCTTAACTATACCTGGATTTGAATGGAGAAATGGCTGCCTTTTTGTTGTATATTCATACTTCAAGAAATCTGTAATTTAATTGGTGACACTGAGAACTAGAATATATTATTGCTAATTTTGAGGGGTTTCTTTTAGTTTTAAGACTGTCAATATGAGTCATAAATTGTAAAGTGTCATTGAAAATAACTTAATGGTTATAAAACTAAGTTGATTAGTCATAAAATATGATAGTGTAGATGATATACAACTTTCAATATTGTTAGCATTTTGTTTTTTAAAACAACAAATTTCAAAGGAGGTGTTTGTAATCCATTGTTATGTAACATTCAGGACTCGGGTTCAATATCTTAAAAATAATGCTATGCTACTATATTAGCAAAATTTATAAGACTATTATTAAAGTGATTTTACACTCTCAAGTCTACCTTTACAGGGATCAAGACCTGACTAAGGTAGATTGTTGTTCCAACTTATGCCATGAGAGGGTAGTCTTCTCACAGAAAACATTTAATGCCTTTGTTTTCCTTACATTGTGTCACAGCATACACTATTAAAATTCAAAATTTTATTAACTATGTTAATTGAAGTTAGAATTTATAACATACAGTCTTTTATAACTCCAAGTATTTAAATATGTTTTTCTGTAAGATAATATAGATAAAAGGAAATAAGTGGGGATCAATCAGGATACTTTAGTAATTATAAAATTCTATTTTCATAGTTAGAATCTCTTTTCTAAAGACTTGATATTTTTCCAAGTACAATCACTTTTTAAGTAATAGTGTATTTGTAGAAGCTGTGGGAGAAAGAAAAGCAGAGAATCTCAAATCATACATGGATTCTATTAATTTGGCTAAGTTATATTCTCTCTTTAGACTAAACCATACAATTTCATTATTTTTCTGCTAAGTTAAAGATGTGATTGTTTTGCTTTTTATTTTATTTGAGTGCTTGGTTTAATATGTTTATCAAGGTCTGTACAAAAAAAAATTCACATTCCTTGGTCACCTTTAAATTTGGGCAATTCAGCGTATAAAAGCTCTATTGCTATATAAAATAGAACTATCATCTTAGATTTGTTATTAATTAACTAAAGTGTATATTTTTTGAAAACCAAAGTAGCCTCACTAATTCTGTCAGTTGCTTTGTCTGTAAAATTAAGAGCTTAAATATCCATACTTGGAGATATTTCCTTGACTTTTTGTTTGTTTGTTTGTTTCTCCCTCTGCCATTGATATATTGAAATTTGGGATATGGGGAGCAGATTTCCTCCTTCCAGGTTCTTGTCTCATGAATTTTGAAGAAAAGAATTCATGGAGTAAAAGGACTTATTAGTAAAAAGGTGGAAATTTATTGGAAGCAAATATAGACTCCCACATAGAAAGGCAGGTCCCAAGGGGGTAACCCACTAAGCTCCTTTCTTCTAGGGTATAAAAGCTATAGTTCTTTGTCTCTTCCTGCTCCCTTCGATTGGACCCTTCCCCATTTTATGACCCTGTGCTTTTCTAGTTGGTCACTCTTTTTCAGAATATCAACTTCAAAGCCCAAACCCCACGTGATGCCCCACTCTTTGGCTCCCCCTTATCTTATAACATTTCTCTATCTCCTATGAACATATGTTTCCCTCCTTCTAGCATCTGTTGACATTTCTCATTCCTCTGTGAAAGTTTTCTTCCTTTTCCCCCATGCTCTGTGACTTTTCTTTATTCTCTGTGAATGTATATCTTCCTCTCCTCTTATCCTGTGACACTTTCCTATTCTCTGTGAATGTGTGCCTTCTGATGACTCCAAGCTCTCACCAATGCTTTCCTTTCCCAGAGACCCTCTTTATTCCTATGAATCCCTAAACCTGACTATTTTATCCCTAAAATTCTTTTCAGTATAAAGAGTTAATTTATGCTGTGCCTCTATCATCTCTATTCTAGTATTGTTTTGATAAGGATATTGCTTCTATGTAGAGCAGCTTTCAAGGCCAACTGATTTCAAACTTGTAGTGTTTGAAAGTCCCTTGTTTTACTTTATTTTCTCCACTGCTTCTTTTTTGTTTGTTTGTTTAATATATTTTATTGATTTTTTTTACAGAGAGGAAGGGAGAGAGATAGAAAGTCAGAAACATCAATGAGAGAGAGACATTGATCAGCCACCTCCTACACGCCCCACAGTGGAGATGTGCCCCCAAGCAAGGTACATGCCCCCGACCAGAATTGAACCTGGGACCCCTCAGTCCGCAAGCCGACGCTCTATCCACCGAGCCAAATCGGTCTCGGCTCTTCACTTTTTCTTAAACTCGTCATTCAAATCATGAAAGAACTTGGGAATTGACTTTAGAGCAAAAGTAAAAATGAGAGCTTAATAACTGCTTTCTTCTTGGCTCAGAATACATCCCAAGAATTGCGTGTAGTAAGAACAGTAGAGCAAATCATCTCATAATTTGTAATGCCAGCTTCCAAACTTACTTAATTCTACATTTAGGGCAAGAAGCAATCTCTCTTTATTAAAAAAGCTGGGAAGGGGGCTGCATGTGGGGACTATCTGGATGTGACATCCACATCCATATTTACTGAGAATCAGGGCAACAGTTTCCCAGGCTGTGTTCTTCAGCAAGTGTGACATCAACAAAAGATGATTTGAGAATGAGCTTTCCAGCCCCCCAGGGACGTGATTTTACAGTCATAAATGAACAGATAGCTGGGTTTCTCAACTGAAGCTGCAAAACAGTATCTCAAACTCAATTCTAATTAGCAATAAAAGAGCCATCTATTTACCTGGAAAGTATGTTGTTGCACAGGTGTGTTGCTCTGGAAGAGCCATTCCACCACTCAGCTCAGCAATGTGCACATGCTCATCTCGTTTGACTTGGTTTATGACTATGTTCAGTGGGGCTGCCAAATAAATTGTTTTCAAAATGTTAAGTACCTTATGCAGAAGAATGGTTTGCTATCTTTTCAGTATAGGGCTTTACTACATTCATTAGATAATTTCTGTCCTCCGAACTTTCTCAATCACAAACTGAACAGAAGCTCAATCCCTCCTTCCCTGCGAGGAAAGAGAATGGTGAATCTTAGCATAAAAATGTGAGGGATGAGCCCATCCATGTGAGATAGACATGTAGCTTCTCTATTAGAACTATTCCTCTTACTACTTAGGGATAAAGAGGTAAAGGAAAGAATGACAGAAGGAACATAGGAATGTGATCAGTCAGGCAGGTGTCTTAAAGCAATTAAGATACTCCTTGGATTCACAGAAGGAGAATGAGATGCTAATGAGAAGAGGTTTACCTAGCTTTGCCTCACTGGTTGCAACATGTGGGTAAAGAAACAATTGCAATACTTTTCCTCACCAACAGGCAAAAGACTAAGCACTTGAGGACAGAACCTCATCCTAACTATGTACCAGGTGCTCTGTCAGAACCTCATCACAACCCTGAACGGTTGATGCCATTAGCTCTACAGTTCAAATGTGGAAACAAAAACTTAGAGAACTTGGATAATTTGTTTTTATTAGTGCCAGAGCATTAATTTAAATCCAAGTATGTTATTCAAAAACCGAGTATCTGAAATAGTTTTTCAAGAACTTGAAGTTGCTTCTCAAAAATAACCAATCAACCCTCACTGACCTCTTCTTTCCCACTCGTTGCTTCTTTGTGTAGAGGTCGTTAATGGCATTTTCCTTCTGTAACTGAAGAGAATAACAGATTCTTAGTCAGTGGAGACCACTCCTGAATCAGGCCACCTCAGTGTCAACGAGGTCTCTCTGGTAATAATATATTTTCCTATTTTTTTCTTGCCAGAGGAAAATGTTTCATGAATATTCAGAGAGAGAGATGTTTTGATAGCTATTATCACTCTCACCTATAAAACAATATTGTATGAAAGTAAGGACTTCAGCTTTCTGGAAATAACTGAAACCATGAAAATGCAATTTAAAGGATGCCTAATACATCAAATTGGAATTCAGAATGCCTGTGGGCCCTTAGCTCAAATCTTATAAATGTAAAACAGCATATTTTAAACATCACTGAATAAAATTCTCTGATTTTAAAAAAATATACCTTTATAAAAAAATTTAAAAAATATTTTAATAAAAAAACTAAATTAAGTTCTGGTAATAATAGCAAAAAATCTGACATTTCCAAAACCATTGGATATTGTCCTCTTCCCACAGCAATAGAGAGTAATTGTAACAGACAAATAAAAATGAAGTCATTCATAAGTTATAATGTAAGTGTCAGAGGAAATGCAATGACCAGCTGCCAGTCTGACCCTTCTCTTTGCCACAGGCATCTGAGGGGTAATCCTCTTCAGTGACAGTATGCATGTCACTTGGACACTTGCAAAATATGGCATTTGCATTCTAAGAAAATGGAACAAGTACATTTTCTGAAAAATACTTTAGTACTTGTAATGAAAACCACACATGTTATAGAAAGAAGGAACCTAGAACATTTTGTATTCTGTTCTGAATATATTAAGGGATTTTCAGTACTTCTCCAAAGGAGGTGATTTTTTGCCCCAAAATTTGAAAGAAATGTGACTCTCTTATATTTACAAGTAAACAACTATTATCCTACAACCTCTGCCTCTTGAAAACTTTGGTTAAAGAAAAGCTTTTCTCTAATCATTCCCAATATAGTCATTAAATTACCAGGTAGCACTAAAGTATTTAGGGATGTATACACACACACACACACACACACACACACACACACACACACATAAGTTTGGCATCTATACCAATAAAAGGGTAATACAGTGGTACCTTGAGATACGAGTGCCCTAACATACAAGATTTTTGAGATATGAGCCGTCGAGCGAGCAATTTTTGCTTTGAAATATGAGCAACAGTTGAGATACGAGTAACCTCGCGGATCGGCCAGCTGCACATGACCCACCAGTTTACCTTGAGTTGAGTGTCTCATAGTTTCCCACGCCTCAAGGTTACGGACCGAATTAAACTCATATCTTGAGGTACCACAGTATGCTAATTAGACTGGATGTCTTCTGGATCCCAGACTTCTTTCTGGATAAAGCCATGGTAGTGGGGGCCAAGGCAGAAGCAGTTAGGGGTGACCAAGCCAGCAGGCAGAGAGGTTAGGGATGATCAGGCAGGCAGGCAGGTGAGCAGTTAGGAGCCAGGGGTCCTGAATTGTGAGAGGGATGTCCAACTGTCGGTTTAGGGATCGGGCCTAAACGGGCAGTTGGACATCCCCTGAGGGGTCCCAGATTGGAGAGGGTACACACCAGGCTGAGGAACAAAACCCCACCTCTGGCGTGCATGAATTTTGTGCACAAGCCTCTAGTAACATTATAAATGCCTGAGGTCCAACATACCTTTTAAATGGAGTCTTTTTTATAATGGAGGATGGGTGTTAATGGAGAGGAGAGCACCTCATATACCCTGGTTGCTAGTGGGAGTGGGCTTCTTGCCATATCCTGAAACAGGTACGGAAGAACAAATGATTTTTATTTGTATGAAATTGTAACCCCTGGGTTTCCAAAGCCACTTTTCCCTTTGTCTCTTCTTAAAAGAAGTGTAGCTGGAGCTTCACTGGAGCTAAAATCAGAGCCAGTGCACAAAATTCTTTTCCATGTCTGCACAGTTCAGTAGAGCTGCAGGCTCTCTGTAGACCATCAGTTCATTGTGTGTGGGCATCCACATGGCTGTGGGCCACAGAGGACAATGCAAGAGAGCCAAGATTCACAAGCCAAGAGCATCAAGAAATAGCAAGCTCCCTGTATCCCCAAATTTTTGTGAACTTACAGTGGCCACACCCATTCTGGTCAACCATCTCTGTCCTCTAGTTTAACTGACAGGCACCTTTCCTAGCCACCCTAACTTTACTGGGCATGCACCTATCTCTCCTTTGTTGGATCCCTCCCCCAAGTGTTTTGCAGGGAACAGGCCAATGATTCCCTGGGCAGTGCAAATTGGCAGCTTCCTGGTAAAGCTGCCCAAATGACATGTCCATAATCTCTGGCCTTCTCTTTGCTCCTTTTCTATTATTAATAACTATCTAATCACTATGATATCAGGAGGACCCAACAACTCTTTATTAAAAATGAATTACAGGCAGATGCCTTAGGAGAAAAGAAAACTTAAGAGTTGTTTCTTT
Organism: Lasiurus borealis; assembly: GCA_004026805.1. Classification (NCBI taxonomy): domain Eukaryota; kingdom Metazoa; phylum Chordata; class Mammalia; order Chiroptera; family Vespertilionidae; genus Lasiurus; species Lasiurus borealis. The sequence goes on from PVJN01035435.1 coordinate 18,378, forward strand.
ATTCAATGGTTCTAAGCCTTCATTTGACATCTGAGGAGCTGTGTTTTTGTTTGTTTTTAATTATTGATTTTAGAGAGAAAGGGAAAGGAAGAGTGAGATAGAAACATCAGTGATGAGAAAGAATCATTGATTGGCTGCCTCCTGCACACTCCCTCCTGGGGATTGAGCCCAAAACCTGGGCATGTGCTATTGATCACAATAGGATCTGGAACCCTTCAGTCCATAGGTCGACGCTTTGTTCACTGAGCTAAACCAGCTAGGGTGTGAGGAGCTTTTTAAAATACCGAGTCCTGAGTTCCACTCCAAGTAATCCTTATAAAATTTCCCCATACTGTGTTCTGGGATTTTAAAACTCTCATTACAATTACAGGTGATTGTAGTGTAGACACTGAGGACCACCGACTAAGCCTTGTGTTCCATCACGACTCCCAATTCAAGAGGCCACTGCAAGAGAGCATCTCACTTTCCCTAAAGTGCAGTGAACAGCTGGAGAGACACATCCTGCCCACCTTTTGCTATATGGTCACACAATTCTGACTGGAGCTTTCGCTGGCTAGTGTGGAAGTGACCAAGCCTTTTTGAGTTGGATGCTTTCAGTCTTGCAGAAACAATGAAAGACCAAACATCTGATTGACCCTACTTACATCTGTCTCAGAATCATACTTCACTTTCGTTTTCTGTCTCAAATTTGAATTGGTTTCTGTCATAGAATTCACCACAAATTCCAGTTATTTTATTCACCTGCCTGCTCTTTTGATCAACTATTCTCTCTCATGATACCATGTAATCTATGAGAACAAGAACTTTTCCAATTCTAGGCATCTTACCACATTGCCCAGCACAGAACAGACCTCCAAAAAGAATATTTTGTGGACAAAATGATTACATGAAAGTGAGGTAAACTGAGATAATAAGTAGATAGATGCAATGCCAAAAAAAACAAACAAACATGGGCTTCTGAGTTCCTTCCCACTGGTTCACTTTTGAAACTGGAGTGTACAACAGTGACCAACAGGAGGAGTTATAAGAGCAGGTCCTGAGGAAATCTGGTAGCTCACCTTATCCTATGAGACTGTGAGCATCAAATTTTAGATTTAATATGCATACTTTAATGTACTCTGATTTAAGTAGAAGATGGTTGAGGCTATTATTTTTGCTACTGCAAAATCCATGAGGAAGAAAAATCAACCCTGCAGATCAAACACTAAGAACAAGATATCATTTGTTAGCATCTCCTCCAAGCAGTAAGTGACCAGGCTCAAGATAGACTCTCCTGATAAGTCAAACTCTGGAACTTATAAAACTAATGCTCTTATAGGTATTTTTCTGGTGACTTTAAATGACAAGAATTTCCAAAATAGAGGTTTTTTTCCTTAATGTCACAAAGCATAATATATGGACAGAATTTTTAAAAATGAACATGTATTTTATTAAGCAAAAAGGTGTTGAATCTCTTGACTAAGTGTGTGTGTCATGTTGTATCAGTGTACACATATATATGTATACATGATTTTGTTTTGAATTATGTGTATAATCTGTAACAGTAAAAGCATAATATGCTAATTAGACTGGATGTCCTTCTGGATGATCTTCCAGAAAACCTCCCAGATGAAGTCAGGGCTGTGAAGGCCAAGGCAGCTGCCACAGCAGCCTGGGGCCGAGGCAGAGGAGGCAGCTGCTGTGGCAGAGGGGGCCGAGCCCCTTGCACGAATTTCGTGCATTGGGCCTCTAGTATCATAATACAGTACTGAAGAGCTAATATGCTAATGGTCGGGATGGCACAATGCATAACAATTGATAGCAAGAGGTGGAAGGGCAGGAGTGAGAGTTTCTACCAGCCCCCTCACCAGTCCTTCACCACCCATACTCACACTCAGATGGCCGCCCCGCTGGCCACCTGCTAGGGGAAGGAGTACAGCACAGCAGGTGGGAGGCTTCCATGCTCTTCTCAGGTGCCATGTCAGGATGGAGCTGCTGCATTGCTCCTGAGATGTGGCAAAAGCAGGGAGGCGCAAGGAGAAGGTGGGACCAGCCTGTGGTGACTCAAGGGACTGAGGGAGGGGCTTAGAGCAGCCTGAGAAGGCCAAAGGGGTTGGGGGCTGGGCCAAGCATGTTGCATGTTGGAGCTTTGCCTGGAGAGGTTTGGGTGTCAAGGCAGGGCAGCAGATGGGTGGGAGGGGCGGAGCTGAGCTCCTGGTGTGTGTGTGTGTGTGTGTGTGTGTGTGTGTGTGTGTGTGTGTATAAAATTCCAGGTGCATATATTTATGTGAACACGTGTTTGGGATATTTTCAGGTAGATATCTAGAAGAGAAATTGCTGGGTTCTATGATAACTCTATTCTTAATTTTTTGAGGAATCTCCAGACTGTTTTCTGTGGTGGCTGTACCATTTTACATTTCCACCAGCAGTGAATGAGGGTTCCTTTTTCTCCACAACTGCTTATTATTACTTGTCTTATTGATAATGCCATTCTAACAGGTATGAGGTGGCATTTTATTGTAACTATCCTATTTTTTTTCCTAGTTAACTGTTAGCTTAGGTTTCATATTCTAACATGAACACTACAATGCATTCAATTGAATAAAATCTGATATATAGATTCATACACATATGTGTGATATGCAAAACCTTATGATTAAATCTCTTCAGTGTTGGAGCATTGGTGGTAGATTCAGAACACTGTATTATGATAAATAACTAACAATATAATTTTGCAATTCTCTAACATGCCCTGTTATTTCTCACAGGAGATGAGGCAAATAAAGCAAGGAAAACAGGATAAAAATATTTTACAAGAAGAACATTAATTAATCAATTATAGGAATAAGTGGTTTCAGAACACCATTAGGTCATCTTGTCAACCCTAGAGGGCCACTGTAGAATTGCCATTGAAATCTACTTTCTGATTTTTATCAAAAATAGCTCTAAAATGTGTCAAATAGAAGAGTATTTCTTCTGATGAATTCATGCTCAGTGCTTAGAATACATTCCATTAACATTCAGTGCAGCAGGATGTTCATGGTTATCATGGTCAGAGATCATTGGAAAATGTTTTTGTTATGACTGCTAATAAATCAGTAGTTCTAAAGGCACTTATTGGGTAAAAATTACCCATTTTGAAATCACTAAGGTTGATAGAATGCATCTTTTGTTTGTGTATTCATTATTTAAGGATATATTTCAGACACTGAAGGCTTCACTCTATCAGAGCATTTAGAAAAAAAAACATTAAATAATATATATCAAATTAAAACACAAAAATGAAAACACAAAACATACAAAATTGAAAATTTGTGAGCAAAACAAGAAGACTCTAAAAGCCAAATGAGACCATAGTAAAAAAAAAAAAAAGAGGGGGAGGAAAATGCCCAATGCTCTCAAAAAATGGATTTCTGAATTAGTCTTCACTGAGAGTATAGGAATATTGATACTGGACAGAAGCCTTTTTTGGGGGGTCAGACAGGAACTTATGTTGTATGACTTTGTGCTTCCAGGATGTGTGACTATCTCATCTTTCCATTTTCACACCATTAAATATGATATGGTTTCTAAGCAGTATTATAATTCAGTTGTAAACCTCACCACTTTTCTTCTTTTAAAAATTCCCTTTCTACTGTATGTCATATTTTACTTGAAGTGTAAGATGTGATAATGTCATGTTAATTTGAAGTATCTGTTTCATCTTAATATAACTACTATAATTTTGCTGATTTTTAAAAATCACAATTTCCATATTCATCTGAATTT
>PVJN01035436.1:0-21887 GCA_004026805.1 Lasiurus borealis
ATTGGCATGCTCAAATGTATGTATGCTCTTTGGTTATTAATCTCTTCCCACCCCTCCCCCCACTTCCCTCTGAGATTCCTCAGACTGGTCCATGCTTCCTTGTCTCTGGATCTGCTTTGTTCATCAGTTTGTTTTGTTCATGAGCTTCCACAGTATGAGTGAGATCACGTGATGCCTGTCTTCCTCTGACTGGCTGACGTCACTCAGCATAATCCTCTCCAGTCCCTCCACGCTGTCTCACAGGGTAAGCCAAGTGTCCATCCGCAGGTGAGTGGATATTAAAAGAAGTTATGGGATTGGATACTATGCAGCTGTCATTGCTGTTTTCTAACTCCGCCTGCAAATATAAAGACCCACTTCTTACCTAGCTTTCTTCTTACTAGTCCTTTAAATATTTCCTGAACCAATCAGCTTCAGGGCAATTCACAAGTCTCCTGCACACGCCCCTCTCTGTCCTGGCCTCCTGTGTGTCTCTTGCAAAGTCCCCACAAGACAGACCTCTTCTGCTAAGCCCAGGCCAACGTGAGGCCTTCATAAGCTCTTGACCCTGGGAGGTTTAGGCCTAGGGCCCTCTGTCCGCAGATGCAGTCTCATACCCGCAGGCTTTTGTGATTCTCTCCCATGCCAAGTCTTTCCTCGCCGTTGTTTTTATTAGGTTACATCGCTTTCTTTATTTTGTTTCCTCTCTACCTTTGCTTTCCACCGGAGACAGATGTCTGACTATATTTGGAACATGTTTATGATGAACCAATTCAAAAATATGTTTTCAATGCATCTTTCTCCAGAATTAATTTGTGTAAATCACTCTCCCCAAATCCTTTCACCTCCCCTTGCTCTTGAGTCCTTTTTTAAAAAAATGTAGTGGGATCTAAATATAAATTTAAATGATGTTTTAAAAACATACCAGTGGCCAAGACCGGTTTGGCTCAGTGGATAGAGCATCGGCCTAGGGACTGAAGGGTTCCAGGTTCGATTCCGGTCAAGGGCATGTATCCTGGTTGAGGGTACATCCCCAGTAGGGAACATGCAGGAGGTGGCTGATCGATGTCTCTCTCTCATCAATGTTTCTAACTCTCTATCCCTCTCCCTTCCTCTCTGTAAAAAAAAAAAACAAAACAATAAAAAATATTAAAAAAAAAAAAAGAAGTGGCCCTGGAGAGAAAGAGAGGAAGCAGTGTGACTCCATAATTTGGGGCAGGGATTCCTGAGTGCATGGGGGTGCTCTTCATTGAGATGGGGAAGACGGGGAAAGAGGGGTCTTGGAGTGGGAGAGGAAGACCAAGTTCTCTTTGGAACGGTTGCCTTGGAAATGACCCATTAAATACCCAACACCCATTGCGGGCCTCAAGAAGCATCAAAGGAGGACATTGCACTCGTCATCATTTATTACAGGATGCCAGAGAATTGTGATGACTCACATAGAACCATTTTGTACCTCCAGACAAAATAACTGAGAGACATGTTCCTAGTTAAATGTTTATAATGCTCTCCGTAACAGGTTCACAAGGTCAATTTTCCCTCCGAAATCTTGTTCCCTCCCTAGCAAATAAGAAAGTACAAGGAGAGAGAAGAAAAAAAAAATGTAGGCCAAACAGGGCCTGTATTATTTAACACCGCACTCAGTCCCTTACAACCTTTAAATTATTAACGTGATCATCAAAGTCAATATCCAGAGACTGCCTTCTGCTCGCAGCCTCATTTCATTATTCAGCTCCACTCTGAAGGAGCGCTCCCGGCACAAAGTGCATAACCCCTCCGTCAGCTTCCTCGGGGACCCCGGTGGCTCACCCCCCACCACCTCCAGGGCTCCGCAGAGGTGAGCGTTTGAAGGGCGCCTGAGGGGATCTGTCTGGCTCTTTGGAAAATTGCCTTTGGGAGCCTGCCCCGTCCTTTCCTGAGGCTTCCAGGCCCCGGGTTCTCTCCTCCCGGAGAACTCTCGAAAGGATGAAGATGTTACTTGCTCTGTGGAAACAATTTCTGCAGAAACATTGCGGAGGGCATCCTTTTCTATTATAAAAGCAGTAGAGGAATAAAAAAAAAAAAACAGTCAAAGTGATAACTTCTCGTTTTTAACAAAGATTATTCAGAAGCAATTAAGAGTCGGATCGGGTCGTTTTGAAAGTCCCGGGATTCATTAATTTTGAGTACATAAGTGCTTGCTGTGACAGGGCTGTGAGTAATGGCTGCCCCATGCTTTCTCCTCGGACTCGCGAGTTAATGTGGTCACCAGCTCAGCTGACGCTGCACTTGGATCCGGCCTGCGCTTCCTCTCAGCTGCTCGATCTCCGCTAGATTTTCAATCCCTGGAGCTCCCAATTTCTGTGTATGTAAATGTATTATCACATTAACACAAAGCTCATCAGCACCAAATACCTACATGATAGAGGAGGAGTAAGGAACCTACTACAGAATGGCCCATAGTATGCGCCATGCCAGCTAAGCCTATATTAGCTAGAATTAATTCTCATCTACTCTTTAATCTTCATCCCACTCAAGGTGACAGTGGCCATTGTGTTATTACATGGTCCACATAGATCCTTTCGCCGTCAAAACCAAGATGCCCTCCTTAGAGGCAGGAAATACTGCGCTGGAATGCTCTTTTCTATTTAGCGATAGCGCTGTAATTATTCCGAATATTGTGGAGGGGGTAGGAGACAATCTTCGTTTTCCTTTGGAAAGGTGAGAATTGTCCCTGTTGCTACCTGTTGGCCCGTTACAGATGTCGCCTTGATAAAGCCATGTGGGGATGACGCAGGGGTTCTGGGGTGTGGGTTCTCGGCTTCCTGCAGGAAAGAATTCAGACAAGAATCTACAGAGTTTAACGTAAAAGTGAGTTTATGCCCGGCCAGCATGGCTCAAAGGATGAGCATTGACCTATGAACCACGGGGTCAGGGTTCAATTTCCAGTGATGGCATATGACTGGGTTGCAGGCTTGACCCTCCCACAGTTCGGAGCATGCAGGAGGCAGCTGATCGATGATCCTCTCTTATCATTAATATTTCTCCCTCCCTCTCCCCTCTTCCGCTCTGAAATCAATACAAATATATATATTTCAAGAAAACCTATCTTAAATATAAATACCTGCACTGCCCTAGCCGGTTTTGCACAGTGGATAGAGCATTGGCCTGCAGACTGAAGGGTCCAAGGTTCGATTCTGGCCAAGGGCATATGCCTGGGTTGTAGGCTCGATTCCCAGTAGGGGAAGCGCAGGAGGCAGCTGATCAATGATGCTCTCTCATCATTGATGTTTCTATATCTCTATCCCTCTCTATTCTTCTCTAACATTAATAAAAAATGTATCTTAAAAAATAATAACACCTGCCAAAACATTAATATATTAAGTTACAGACCTGTTTTTAAAAATAAAGTGAACGTGAGTTTATTAGTGAAGCAGTGAGACAGGGAACCATCCACAGACAGAGCAGCCCCTCCTTAGTAGGATTTACCCCTTTTATCGAGGTTGGTTTCATCAGGGGGACAGGTATTCAGGGAAGGGGGGGCATATTCCGGGCACTTCAGGGAAAGGGGTGGAGACTTCTCCCTAGACACTGTCCTTAGCAAGCTCAGGTATTAATTACAATGAGCATATAATGAGGCTAACGGTCACCATAAGGTCAAGTTAGTCTACATGTTGCATCAAGATGGTCTCTGCAGGTTCTAAGCCATAAATGCAGGGGGGCTTGGTCTTACCATCTTCTCAATAGTCCCCCGTTCATTTCTGCCATTTCACAGATAAATAAACTAAAAATAAATGTGTCCCCCCAAGTTCCATCCGTGGCAGAAATGATTCCCAATTCCACGTCTCAGTGTGGCAATAATGATGGCAAAATGGAAAGGAAAAGAAAATGACATTATATAGCGCTGTATTCAAGTTTCTAGATTTACATAAAACCCGCCTCTCATTTGGTTTGCAAATCCACATGGAAATTATTCCTCGCACGACGGTTGTTTCTTGACCTCGCTCATTAAAGGGACTATTTGAACTGAATGTGAGATAGAACACAATGTACTTCAGGACACAGGGCCCTGGACCGAAGGAGGGGTGACCTTAAGATCTAGGAGAACTTGATGGTTAATTTGTCAAACATGAAAAGGCCTCAGTTTCCTTATTTTGAAAGCTGGGTGCCAGACATGATTTTTTTATGATTTAAAAAAAAATAATAGTTGAACTTTTTCAAAAAGGTCACGGAATAGATAATTTATACAAGGACACTTAACCTCGGAGGGTCAGGAGGCTTCTCGGAGTCCATTAAGATGGCGAACTGCTGATGTTAATCTCCTCACATAATAGCCCCTGCAACTAGGGATGCATTATTAAATTGTTATTATTCCAATTTCCTTAAAAGAAAACTGAAGTTCAAAGAAGTCAACCAAGTATGCAAGGCACAGAGCTAATAAGAGCGGATCTGGGTTTCAGAGCCAAGTCGTGGGTAGGTCAGAATTCACATTTTTTCTACTGTACACACTCATGATGTCCTTCTGCAGCTCGTTAAGCAGCACGAAGGTCAAGTGCGTTCACATTAATCCCATTGACCAAACAGAGGCGCCCTTTTCAGAGGAGGGACCCCAAACAGGAACCTCATTAGAGTTTTGTCAATAAATTACATTGTTCAATCTTGGGATGTCTCTTACAATGCTGCCTTTCCTGGCATTTGTATTTGAACGGTAGCTTTCCGGATCACTTCCTCAGCAATCACTCAGGGCAATCCTATGTCGTGATTGTTTATGTGGCATCTCTGAGGGATACTCGTCTGGGTGGCAGTATGGGGTGGAGCACCAAATGGATGCAAAGACTCGAACTCTGCCCCCTCACTGGGACAGGAGAATGGATCCTTTGTATGTCTGCCCACGCTGCCGAGAGCTCAATCCTATCTCCTCAGGGACCTGGATCTGTGATTAAAACAATTCCTCGAAGGTTCTAGTTGACAGACACCTCTTCACGTGTGAGATTTCTGTATCTTCAGTAATGATGACTGTTCTTTGTACCTGAAAAATATTTTCTCTGCCCACACAGAGGCAAAGGAAATATAGAATGTCTTGGGAATTGGTATATGTGTGTGTTTATTAAAATCTATAAGTTTGCATAGCAAGTTCCTTCTAACTACAGAATTAACTACATTTGACCTAATTGTCATTAGTAGAAATTCATCTTAAGGGAGAATATCAGCTGTCAAACTTACCAAGCCCGAGACTTGTTTGAACAAGGTTGTTAGGTCCAACATCTTTGGAATTGTGTCTGTACCTCACAGCACCAATCAAAATCGGCCCAGCCCAGCCGGTGTGGCTCAGTGGTTGAGCGTCAGCCTATGAACCAGGAGGTCCAGGGTTAGATTCCCAGTCAGCCTAGGTTGCTGGCTTGATCCTAGTAGGGAGTGTGCAGGAGGAAGCTGATTAATGATTCTCTCTCATCATTGATCTCTCTCTCTCTCTCTCTCTCTCTCTCTCTCTCTCTCTTTCTTCTTCTTCTTCTCCTTCTTCTTCTTCTTCTTCTTCTTCTTCTTCTTCTTCTTCTTCTTCTTCTTCTTCTTCTTCTCTAGAATCAGTAAAGATATATTTTTCAATTATTTAACTGAAACAAAGTTCAGGTTATAGCCTGAATTTTCAAAAACAACATAAATGATTATTAAGTAATAATATAACTGGTAAAAGGGAGGTATGTTAAAAGGGCAGAACTTCTGCCTGGCATATTAAGGGAAGGCTTCTCATAGAAGGCAAAACTTGATCTGAAATTTGATGGTGAAGAGAAGTTTGCAGGGTAAACAAGCCGAGGCAAATCCCCCCTCTTCTTTTTATCACTTCCAGCCAACCCAGCGCATGGCTAGATATTCAGAGTTCTCTTTTTGTGTTCTATGCAAATCACCGCTGCTATAGGGATTATAATTAATTTTGTTAGATTCTCTTTTTTTTCCATTTATAATACTTTTTCATATGCCTGAAACACTTTGTCAGGGCTTAAGATATCCCAAATCTACTCAGTTTTTATGGGTTGGCACATTGAACAGCTGGCTAATGTCATTCATTACACTCGGAGAAGTGACATATTTCTGTGTTCTGAGAATATGCTTATATTATTAAAATCTATGATAACCTTCTTCTTTCAAGCTAATGCACTCCACTTTCTACCCTCTTGATTCTAAACACACACACAAAGAAAATATCTGTAGAATCTAAAGGCCTCTAACTTCCAAGAGCCTATTCTTCAAAGATTACTGTCTCCTGTTATTTTGGCTTGATCTTAAGAGTTGTATACGTAGATCTAATTCCAAATATTAATGCTTTTTTGGCGGGGGGGGTGATTTTGGGATTTCCATTCTTTGCCTTCATATCCTCACCATATTTCAGGCAAACCATCTGGGGTTCACATTCAGCAAGTGGTCTCTAGTTCACCCCTAAATCCAAGATAAACCCCAGAACAGTGCTTCTCAAGTCATCTTCCATTAAGAATTATTACTATTTAGCCCTGGCCTGTGTGGCTTCAGTGGTTGGGCACCATCCCAGGCACATCAAGGTTGCTGGTTTGATTTCAGATTAAGAAACATGTCCAGCCGAAACAAATTTGGCTCAGTGGATAGAGCGTCGGCCTGTGGACTGAAGGGTCTCAGGTTTGATTCTGGTCAAGGGCACGTATCTTGGTTGTGGGCACATCCCCAGTAGGGGGCGTGCAGGAGGCAGCTGATCAATGTTTCTCTCTCATCCATGTTCCTAACTCTCTCCCTTCCTCTCTGTAAAAAAATCAATAAAATATATTTTTTAAAAAAAGATACATGCCCAGATTGCTGGCTCCATCCCTGGTAGGGGGCATGCAAGGACATCGATCTGTGTCTCTCTTGAGGACCACTCCTTGGTTTTGGGGATGCCCACAGACAATGGTCCCAAGGGGTGGGCAGGAAACTGGACTTGACTGAGAGCCACACCACCTGAGTCGTGTCGCCAGCGCTGTTTCTAACAGAGCTTCATCTGGCGTGTGGCCCCGGGGTCTCGCTGTAACCACAACGATCCTCACTGAGTTGGTGGCTCTCCCTCTGACAGAGATGATGGGCCATCAGTTCAAATCCACCTTCTGAACCAGTGGTCGGCAAACTGTCACCGCTCTGTTGACTCATGAGTTTGCCGACCACTGTTCTAAGCAGACTAACCTTGGAGGCAGGGGTTTCTCCAAGGCATGCTGGATGAGTCGGTGGGAAATATGCATATTTTAGAGCAATCGCTAGGCGGGGGACCGGGCCCGGCTCTCGTGTCCGCTAAGTGCAGTGAGGTCTTTGCAGGGATGCTTTACGGCCACCGCAGGAGGAACACTTCATTACGCTGTATTTGCATTAATTTCGCAGCTAATGGCCCTCAGATGGAGGGAGCTGGATGAGCGGAGGCCTCCAAGGCCTCTGCCCGCTCCGTTAGCCCTGGCCTCTCATTCCCTCGCTGTAAAAATCCACCACAGTGAAGCGTGTTCTCATTAAACGGAAAATATCTGCCCATTGTCTTCCAAGTTGGGACACAGAGGCCTATGAAAAGGGTCCATTTGGAAGGACTCCCACATTCCTGTTACCCCTGAACCTCGCTAAATGCAACACAGATCTCTTGTCAGGCCAAAGGAGTAGGTATTTCCCACTACGGCTGCCTCAGTTGTACCAGTGACAAATGCCTTTATGCAGCTCAAGTTCAAGACGTGGCCAGGAAAAGGACATGCATTTTCAGTTCTTACCAACTCACCTGGGCAAAAACCAGAATTATTATTATTATTATTATTATTATTATTATTATTTATTATTATTATTATTTCAGGTACTGTTTAAATAGGGATTGCTCGCTGAAACCGGTTTGGCTCAGTGGATAGAGCATCAGCCTCTGGACTGAGGGGTCCTAGGTTCAATTCCGGTCAGGGGCACATGCTTTGGTTGCGGGCACATCCCCAGGGGGGGCATGCAGGAGGCAGCTGATTGATGTCTCTCTAAGATTTTCTAGCTCTCTATCTCTCACCCTTCCTCTCGGTAAAAAAAATCAATAAAATATATTTTAAAAATACAATTAAATAAATAAATAGGGATTGCTTTTACCACATTTGAGCGGGATGGAGCACGGCCATCTCTTGCTGAGCACAGTGCAATCGATTGCATTTAACCCATTTCCCAAGCAGTGTTGTACCTCCAGTCCTGACCAGTGTCCTCAGTGGTTAGAGCATTGGCCCAGGGACTAAAATCATCTCCGGTTCAATTCCCGATTAAAGGTACGTGCCAGGTTTGCAGGTTTGATCCTGGCCCGGTCAGGGCATGTGTGTGGGAGGCAACTCATCCATGTGTCTCCTCTCAGTGGGAAAAAAATACCCTCAGGTGAGCTGAACAAAGAAAGAGAAAAGCAATGTTGTCTCTTGAAGTCTAGTTCTTCTCCTCACATTTATTTATTTATTTGTTTAAAGTATTACAAATAGTAGTACATATGTCTCCTTTTTTCCCCCCTATAAATCTCCCCCCGGCCTTCCCTACCCCCTAGTATGGGCCCTTACCTGTCCTCCCCCCCTCCCTCCCCCACCCCCGTATCCTCACATTTAGATTTGTTAGTATTTTTATTACAACTTTTCCGATCCAGCCTCACTCTCTGCTAACTGTTCAAATCACGGCAGCGGCAGGCTCTGGGCGCGGCGTGGTTATAACGGAGCCAAAGGAGTTGACAAGCAGCCCCTTCAGGGCGACTGCAGGATCGAGGCATCATAAATTCCAGCGATGTTCCGTCTTAATTACACAAATTAATAGATCTGTACACAGTTAATTATCCCCTGCATTGATATTCCCATAACTTTTCAACAGTTCTGCTTGATTATCAACACAGATCCACTAATGGGGCAGAACCAACACGTTTTTTACTGCGCGTTAGGATGAAAACCCCCCGCGGGTCTGTGTGCTTTTTCGGCGTTACCCAGGTGCACGATCAAGTGATTACCTCTTACAGTTAGATGAGACTATGCTGATGGAGATTTCCAAGATGAAGTCCCTTCTGTGCCCGCAGTCTGGCAGTGGGGCTGTGGATTAAACAGCCACCGGATATAAAACATCAAATATTCTTTATTTGCCTTTTCTGAGAGAATGGACTCTCTTTATGTGTAATAAAGCCCAGATTTAAAGAGTTTATTGAATAGGAGAGCTTTATCCTAAAAATGTCAGCTCGATAATGTTTTCAAACACTCTTATGGTGAGTCCCTTTCTCACTGAGATAAACTCATTCCAGGAAGGAATCCTCTTCAAACATCTCTGGAAATGTGTACCTAGTTTCAGACCTCCCTCTTTGGAGAAGCGCTCAAAGGTAAACCCTTGGTCTCACTACGTACTTTTTGCCAAATTAGTTGATTGGATCTCTCTCCTTTTTAGTCATTTGTCACTGTCCCTCCTCTGGTATCCATCGTCTTCATCAGCGCCGTGCACATTTCCTTGTAAATATACATATTCCGGCCTGGTTGCCTCCCTCATCATTTCTAATTCAAATAAAAAATATCTATTTTTATAGGTGATTGTTTGTAATAGCCCCTTCCTCACCATCTTTTATTCACATTTCCTAGCTACACTGAAGGATATGTGATAGACTCAGTTTGTGTTCTCTATACCCTCCCTCCATCTCTCTCTTTCTCCCTCCCTCTCCGGCCTCTCTCTTCCCCTCCCCTTCCCCTGCCTCTTCTCTAAACACTAAACAACTAAACACCTATACATATGCATTTATTATTTGCCATTTCATTGTAAGCAAAAGCCTTCCTGCTCCCATTTATCTATTCTTATTGTTTATTTGATTGAGTGCTATGAGTATGGACATTTAGCTGCTTCTCCAAAAATGTTTTACCAATTGGCGTGACCACCACAAATTATATGACAATGCCTGGTTCCCCACAGACTTGCCAATAGAAAGCGTTGCCATCATTTTAAATGTGCATCAGTTTTTATTATTATGCTTCTGTCTCTGTCTTCTTGAACGTCTTTAGATTTTTCCCTTATGAAGTAGTTTTTTGTTTTTGTTTTTTATTTGGCACAGACATACTTACATGGTATATTTTCATTGTGAATGGTGGCTTGTAGGATTAAAAGTGGATCCATCTCCCTCTTATAGGTGTGATAGTTAAGACTCTTTGATGGTTGCCAAGATGCCCACCCCAGCTATGAAAGGTCCCAATGATACCCTTTCCTGGAGTGTGGGAAGGATCTTTTTACATTATGGGATAGCACTCAGAGGATTAAGGTACGTTTTTTTGACAAAAGGGATTTTGCACATGTAGTTAAGGTTCCTAATGAGTTGGATCTGAGTTATCAGAAGGGGGACTCCCAGAATGGACTTGCCTTAGGCAGACAGGAAACAGAAGTAGGTGCTCTAGGAATTAGGAAGTGTGAGACCCCACTTTGTTTTGGCTCCTTGGGCTCCCTGGAGATTCCATATGGATTTGGGATGAATTTTTCTATTTCTGCAAAAAGCATCATTGTCGTTTTTGCTAGGTATTGCATTGACTCCATAGATATTTTTGAGGGGTGTCATCATCTTAATAATATTAAGTCTTTCAATCCAGGAGCTCGGACTATTTTTTCATTGTTTACATCTTCCGTCATTTCTTTCAGCAACATGTTATAGTTATCAGTGTAGGTCATTTTGCTATCTTGGTGAAGCTAATTCTTAAGTATTTTAATTTTGGGGGTGATATTGCAAATAAAATACTTTTCTTTATTTCCTTTTAGATCATCCATTGTTAATAGGTAGATATGCAGCTGATTTCATGTGATGATTATGTATCCTGCAACTTGCTTAATTTGGGTATCTGTTCTAACAGTTTCTTGTGGTGTCTTCAGGGTTTTCTACACGTAAGACACTGTTCTGTGCAAAGGGATTATTTTCCTTCTTTATTTTTATTTGAATGCCTTGATTTTTCTTGACTCATTACTCTGGCTGGGGCTTCCAATACTCTATTAAGTAGAGGAGGCAGGTCAACATCCTTGTCCTGTTTCTGGTCTGAGAGGGGAAAAAAAAACCACAGCCTTTCACAAACTATGGAGTATGATGTGACCTGTGGGTTTTTCACATGTGGCACATGTGTATTCTATTAATTTGCCAAGTCGCTGGTACTTTATAAGCAGCAACGGAAACACAATGCTAAAGAAAACTCCATCCCTATAAAGTGAAACATAATTCAAGGTGGAGTACGTGTGTCTGTTGGTCTCCTCTTTAGAAGAAGATCCAAGGAGGCATTCAGACAGGGGTGGGTGAGGTCCCAACATACTGCGTAAAGGGAAGTAACTTTGCTTTTATGTGTACGCATCAACCTCACCATGAGAACGTTCAGGCCCAGCCCAAGTATTGTGTCCGCTGACTGGGATGCAGCTTAGATGAGGCATCTTACAACGATGTCTTTCCATCATCCTGTGTGTACTATTCAGCACCTCTGTCTACCTAGAAGGTAAGGAAAGGTAGGCACTCTCGCTCTTGGAACACTATGCGGACAGGTCTAGGTTTGGCCTTCCACGCAGTGGTTTTTAATGCGCTCCTGCTTATTCTCTCTCTGAAGGAGTTCAATTCAAGGGTAGGAAGAGCAATAGCATGATGTTTCCATATACACACATACGCTTACCCACATGCACATCAATCTCACGGTGAAAATATAGAACACATCAGCAGTGCGCAGCCGTAGTTAAGAAAGGAGTTGATGCTTGCTCATTCTCTCGCTCTGCTAGTATCTCTCTCTTGATTTTTCCATTACGTCTCCTTCTTAGTCATTCACCAGAAGATTTATGTCATATGATTGGTCTGTTGCAGATCCTCTCTAACAAGATATAATGCGAAGTTGAGATGTATTTCTCCTTGTCACTAATAAATATAATATGTGCTTTAGAAAGGACAGCATTTGTCTACATGAGCAATAGAGGGAAAATGCCGAGAAGATTTCAGGAAAAAAATATGTAACTATCGTTTAAGGTTCATTCGGTAAAGGCTGGGCTTGCTTCCTTGCCTCCTTGGTGACAACAGCCTTTTGAAAATTTACAGCCTCTAATGTATCTGAAGCCACAGCCTCTCATCTCTAACCCTGTCACCCCCAAGAACAGGGACGCTGGAGCCAGACTCCTCGGGTCCTGGGTGCATGACGTATGTGTTGGATGGGTTTCTTAACCTGTCTGCCGCTCTTTGTCACGGGAGGTTTCACATTGAGTCTGAGATCTCAGCTCTAGAGTATCCATGTCCAGCCTCAGAGCCTGGCTAAGCTTGGGGAGTTTCCATAGTCTTGCAGTATGAAGGGCCTATCATTGTAAGACGTTGTTAACACAGAAAACACCTCAGGCCGAAACTGGTTTGGCTCAGTGGATAGAGCATCGGCCCGTGGACTGAAAGGACCCAGGTTCGATTCCAGTCAAGGGCATGTACCTTGGTTGCGGGCACATCCCCAGTCAGGGGTGTGCAGGAGGCAGCTGGTTGATGTCTCTCTCTCATCAATGTTTCTGGCTCTCTGTCTCTCTCCCTTCCTCTCTGTAAAAAAATCAATAAAATACATTTTTAAAAAAGAAAGAAAGGGAGAAAGAAAAGAAAGAAAGGAAGGAAGGAAGGAAGGAAGGAAGGAAGGAAGGAAGGAAGAAAGGAAGGAAGGAAGGAAGGAAGGAAGGACCTGTTGCCTCATGCCACAGTGTGTTTGACATAGAAATGAACATTTTAAGACCTTGCTATGCTGCTTTGATTTGTATAGAAATTAAAAAATAATGTGGCCAGCGACATTCTCTCTCTTTTATATCATTCAATATGAAAGCTGTCCGCTAAAGGCAACCATGTCTTTGCTGGTTGCTATTACTGGTTTCTACCAGTATTACCAACCCAGCATTCTGAATCCGCTTATTTAAGGCAAGAAGCACAAAACTGCTGCCTCCAAAATGCTAATCAAATATTTATGGAATACCCAGCCAGCCATTGCAACAATCTGCATGCTGGGGCAATGGGTGTAAAGCACATGTGTATTTTCAGTTTGTGGTGGCTAAGCAGTTATTACTACAGAATTAACAAATAATGAGAATCCTCTGTGCTGGCCCAGGGCACTGCAACCACGTGCACAGCAGACACGTGAGCAGATCCACAAGCAACCCGCCACAGGCCTAAGAGCAGCAACTTCCCGTGGCCTGCCCCTGCCAGTTCCCCCGTCTGAGAAGCAGCAAGCACGTGAGCAGCTCACCCCATCCGAAGAGCAAAAGCCACTTGAGCCTCTCATCCACTGCTGAGGAGCGGCAGCCCTACGCAGCCGGTCCCCCTCTGAGGAGCAGCAGCTGTGTGCAGCCCACACCCTGCACGTGTCCGAAGAGCAGCAGCTGTTCAAAAAGCCCACAACCATCCGAGGAGCAGCAGCTGTGTGAGAAGACCGCCCCTTTCCAAGGAGCAGTGGCCACATGAACCGCCTGCCCACATCCAAGGAGCAGCAGCTACATAAGCAGACTGCCCACGTCCAAGGAGCAGCAGCCCTGTGCAGTCCACACTGGTCCCAGGAGCAGCACCCACATGCAGCCTGCACCTGCCTGGTGAGAAGGAGCTGGGTGAACACCCCGTCCCTGTCTGAGGAGCATCAACAGCATGAGCAGCTCACTCCTACGCGAGGAGCAGCAGCCACGTGAGCAGACCACCCCGTCTGAGGAGAGGCAGCTGCAAGAGCAGCCTGCACCCGTACGAGGAGCAGCAGCCCTGCAAGCACCCTGCCCCTGTCCAAGGAGTGGCATCACGAGTGGCCTGTCCATCTGAGGAACAGCAACAGCATGCAGCTGGCCCCCATGTAAAGAACAGCAGCCACAGGAGCAGTCAGCCCCTGTCCAAGGAGCAGCAGCCATGTGAGTAGCTGGCCCTTGTCCAAGGAGCAGTGGACACAAGCAACCATCCCCATCCAAAGAGCAGCAACCTCATCATCAGCCCACCCCCATCCAAGGAACAGCAGCTATATGAGCAGCCTCCCCTGCCAGCCAGAGGAGGCACCATTGCTGCGAGCAGCACCTACCAGAGGAGCTGCTGCCAACTGAGAAGCAGCTGCTACCATGACCACCCAAGGAGCAACTGCAGCTAGAGATGCCACTGCCACCCAAGAAGCAGCCCCTGCACAGCTCGGCATCTAGATCAGCTGGTGAGATAAAAAATGGTTAGACAACGATACTCCCAAAGGAAAGAAAAGGAGGGATTGCCAGGAAACCAGCTAAGTGAAACAGAGGCATGCAATGTGTCATAAAAAGAATTCAGAATAATAGAGTTGATAAACCGGATGGAAGAAAAAATCACACGTTATGTAAGAATCAAGAAGAAATGGATGAAAAAAAAATCAACAACTTATGTAAGAATCCTGAAGAAATGAAGAGTGATTTAGCTGCAATGAAAAACACCATGGAAAGTTTCAACAATAGACTAGGAGAAGTGGAGGGCCTAATTAGCAAATTAGAAGACAGGGAAGTAAAACACAGCCAATCTGAATTGTAACTGGAGAAAAACATTAAAAGACAGGAGGAGAGCCTAAGGGAGCTATGGGACAACATGAAACAAAGCAACATATGCATAATAGGGATGCCAGAACAACAGAAAGAAGAACAAGGGTTAGAAGACCTATTTGAAGAAATAATGTTAGAAAACTTCACTGATGTGGTGAAGAAAAAAGTCACACAAGCACAGAGAATCCCAAACAGGATGAACCCGAAAAGACCCACACCAAGACACATCATAATTACAGTGGCAAATATTCAGGTCAAAGAGAGAATCTTAAAGGCTGCAAGCAGGAGACAGGAAGTTACATACAAGGGAGCTCCCATTAGATTATCAAATGATTTCTCAAAAGAAACACATCAGGCCTGAAAAAATATAAAGAAATTTACAAAGTGATGCAAACCAAGGGACTGAATCAAAGAACACTCTATCCAGCAAGCTTATCATTCAAAATTGAAGGGGGGTTAAGGAGCTTCACAGACAAAAAAAAAAAATGCTAAAGGAGTTTATCACTACCAAGCCAGCAATGCAAGAAATGCTAAAGGGACTGTTGTAAAAAGAAGAAATTAAAAGGTAAGAAGAATTGCAGACACAAAAAATAAAAATAGCTACAAATAAGTACCTTTCAACAATAACTTTAAACGTAAATGGACTAAATGCTCCAAACAAAAGACATTGAGTGGCTGAATGGATAAAAAAAATATAACCCATACATATGCAGTTTACAATAGGCCCACCTCAGAAAAAGGGAGTCATATACATTGAAAGTTGAAGGTATGGAAAAATATCTTTCAGGAAAATAAAAATGAAAAAAAAAGCTGGAGTAGCAGTACTTATATCTGGCAAAATAGACCTCAAAGTAATGGTCATAACAAGAAATAAGGAAGGCCACTTCATAATAATAAAGGGATCAATACAACAAGAGGATAACTCTGATAAACATATATGCATCCAATGCAGGAGCACCCAAATACATAAAAAAAACTCCTGTAAGATATCAAGGGAGAGATCAACAACAATACAATCAGAGTAGGGGACTTTAATACACCACTGACATCCCTGGATGAATCTTCTAGTCAAAAAATCAGTAAAAAAAAACGGCAATTCTAAATGACGCACTAGATAAGATGGATCTAATTGACATCTTCAGAGTATTTCACCCCAAAGCCATGGAATATATGTTCTTCTCAAGTGCACAAGGGACATTTTCAAAAATATAGCACATATTGGGTCACAAACAAAGTCTCCCAAATTCAAAAAGATTGAAATCATATCAAGCATTTTCTCAGACCACAATGGCATAATATTAGAAATAAACTACAATAAAATCATTCCAAAAAATTCAAACACTTGGAAGCTGAATAACATGCTATTGAACAATGATTGGGTTATCAGTGAAATCAAAGAATAAATTTAAGACATGCTGAAGACTAATGACATTAAAAACATAACAATGCAAATGCTATGGAACACAATGAAAGCGGTCCTGAGAGGGAAGTTCATAGCTCTACAGGCGTACCTCCAAAAACAAGAAAAAATGGTAATAAATCATCTAACTCAACAACTCAAAGAATTAGAAAGAGAGCAACAAGAAAAGCCCACAGTGAGCAGAAGGAAGGAAATAATAAATGTCAAAGCAGAAATGAATGACATAGAGACCAAAAACAAACAAACAAACAAACAAACAAACAAAAAACTGTAGTACATCTACACAATGGAATACTACACTGTGGTAAAAAAGGAGTTCTTACAATTTGCAACAACATGGATGGAGATGGAAAACATTATGCTAAATTAAATAAGCCAGGCAGAGAAAGATAAATATCACATGATCCCACTCATTTGTGGAATATAATGAACAACATAAACTGATGAACAAAATAGATCCAGAGACAGAGAAATATCAATCAGAATGTCAAACCTCAGGGAAGATAGAAGATGATGGAGGTAAAGGGGAGAGATCAACCAAAGGACTTATATGCAAAAACAAATAAACAAACAAACAAAAAACAAATAGATGAAAAATAATACATCTGCTTGAAAAAAAAGTGATTGATTCCAGGGAATAACTCCAGAATTATGTTAGTTTTCTTTTTTCTTTTCAGCTCTTTTTCTCCTGGATGTGCTTATTTTTTTACCTTTTTTTTCCCTGTTCCTATTTTCAAGAGTCAGTACCTCTCAAACATTAGTCATCTCTTCATTCTTTTCACCTCTGGTCAGAAATGAGAATTCCCTTCTTTGCTCCCTGGTATAGGGCATATATTTTTATGATAGGCTCTGCAATCATTTATTCTTATTTCTTTATTAAAAATTTACTTGTATTGATTCAGAGAGGAAGGGTGAAGGAGTGAGAGATAGAATCACCAACGATGAGAGAGAATATGGATCAGGTACCTCCTGCAGGCCCCACACTAGGGGTGGAGCCCACAACCCCATGCCTGTGCCTTGACCAGGAATCAGACTTTGACCTTCTGGTTCATAGATAGACGCTCGACCACTGAGCCATACCACCTGGACTCTTCTTATTTCTTTACGTGTCTGGCACCTCCTACTATTCTCTGAGCACCTCAGAGCCAAAGGCAGAGTCTGGGTTCTGCTTCAAATCCCCAAGGTCAAGCACAGTATCAGCAAGGCAGACAGTGACTGAAGGAGGGATATGAGGATGAGGGGATAATCAAATAAAAAAATCAGAGACTGTTTTTCTCAATGCGGAAGAAGTGATATCATTAAAGCTGTCTGAGAACACAGGCAACATAAGCAAAAGAGCATCAGTGGATGGGAATAAGGGGCAGGAGATGGCCAGCATGGAGGGCTAGGTCTTGTTCTAGCCGTTCATACACCTTGTGAACATGAGACAGATAGTAGCCATTGGCCAGAGAGGGCATCCAGTTTGGTAGGGGCATTTAATAGCTCTCTCTCCTTCACTGGGAATAAGAACTCTCTATTCAGAATTAAGGGGGAAATCGTCGTACAAAAAGTGAAGAATCACTGTGCTGTGTTTTTAAAGGAGCCATCAGTTAAAATACAGAGAGCATGTACGGGAGGCCAATGTAAAAACGCGCTGTGCGTGATTCACTGTCTGCTGCTGCTGCTGCAGAGACCAGGGCATCTTTGCACCCGATTGGGAAGGACTGGCATGTGCTCCCAGGGGCCAATCTGGTGTCCTCAGCTCCCGGGAGACCTCCAGGCACACGTGGTAGGAAAGCTGGAGAGCTTTCTCCCAGTTACTTTCTAGGACAGCCGTGGTTCGTGTTTCTTTGAAAACGTGGAGAAGTTGAGAATTATAAGGGCCACTTTTCCTTCCTTCCTTCCTTCCTTCCTTCCTTCCTTCCTTCCTTCTTCCTTCCTTCCTTCCTTCCTTCATCAGTGTTTTAAGAAAAAAAAAATGGCCCCTGACCTGGCTATCTGTAGCCAACGATGTTGTTGAGTCTCATTACTTTTCTTTGATTGTTTTCTTTCCGTGGTGATTTCTTACATACCCCTTGAAAGATAGAAGGACTTCATTTTGTATCTCTTAGAGGTGCATCTAGCCAACCAAAAATGTCCCCTGTGTTTGTTTTTAACTTGGAAGCACATCTGAAATTAAAAGTGAGCCAGACCCGTGTGGCTCAGTGGTTGAGTGGCGACCAGTAAATAGCAGGAGGTCACCGTTTGATTCCTGTTCAGGGCACAGGCCTGGGTTGTGCACGTGAATCCCCAGTGTGGGGCGTGCAGGGGGCAGCTGATCCATGATTCTGTCTCATCACTGATGTTTCTATCTCCCCCTTCCTCTCTGAAATCAATTAAATTTTTAAATTAAATTAAAATTGATTTGGAAAGAGGAAGAACGTCTCCAAGGGAACGCTTCATATTCATTGCGTGAAGGCAGCCTGAAATTCTGGCATTTCTGTTTTTAAACATCACACACACACACACACACACACACACACACACACACGATTGGTGGGATTTACAATTTCACCTTCTTCCGGAGAATGCTATTAGGACTGAGAAGGACATTAAGCCCTTAGAAAACAAACACACACACACACACACACACACACACACACACACACACACAAACAAACAAAACCAAGTTGTCAATTAAATATGTAATTCCTGGCTCCATCATCCCCAGTAACATCAGCCTTGGTCTGCCATACTGTGTGCTGCTTGATTCTAGAGCAGCGGTTCTCAACCTGTGGGTCGCGACCCCTTTGGGGGTCGAATGACCCTTTCACAGGGGTCGCCTGAGACCCTTGGAAAATGCAGATATTTATATCACGATGCATCACAGTAGCAACATTTCATGGTTGGGGGTCACCACCACATGAGGAACTGTATGCAAGGGTCGCGGCCTTAGGAAGGTTGAGAACCACTGCTCTAGAGCGTTCTCAGTATGAAGGGTCACGTGAATAGATGACTTCACATGTGCTCCAATTCTCCAAATTACTTCCATAGGCAAGTGCGCAGAACAGGGCATCTGTGGGGTACAAAGTCTGACTGGAAAGCGGGCTAAGGTAAATCTATTTTAAGGGGATCTCCGGCCCACAGAGAGTGTGTGTTACGTTGGAGTGACTATGCATTTTTTTAATTAAAAATAATCTCCAAATCTTTATGCTCTCCCTGGGGTGCGATAAAGCCAGGGTTTGTAATCACCGGGATCGACAGTTTGCCATATGGCTGCACAGAGCGGAATGGCTTTGTAAGGAACAGTTTTAAGTTTAAGTAGATGTGCACCAAATATGCTGAAAGGGCATTATGTGCTTTTGCAGGTTTGAAAGAAAGGAAGAAAAAAAATGTTAATTCGACATTCTTACATATCTGTGTCTGTGAGTTTTTTTGTAATCTCTGTTCCTCATTAATGGGATGCCCCAGGGGGCACTTAGGTGCAGCTGAGCATTTGTGGAAAATACATTATGACTTTATTTTCTTCCCAGAACTAAAGAGTTTCCCTCCATTTCCATCCTTCCACGTTACCGTCTGCCGCTGCGCTCTGCCGGGAGTCAGCCTGCCTGGTCAGGGGGTGGTGGGCCCCTCTGGCTGCCCTTCCTCAGAGACCCAGAACCAAGGCCTGGTCCTCTGCCCCCTGCTGCTCACGGCCAGCTAGTGACCAGCCCCACCTTCCTCAGGGCAAACGGGGCGGCCCCAGAACCTTGACCTTCAGTTTCTAAACTCGGAGACACACAGCCGGAAGCCGCCTTCTGGATTTCCAGGGGCTGGGGACTCTTCAGCATCCAAGCAATGACTTCAGATTTCCACGTGGGGTATTTTGAAATGAGGAAACATAACCCATCTCTCTTCATTCCATTGTTCCAGAGGTGTGAGGGGAATAGAATAGGTTTATTGGTGATTTGATGAGAACTAACTTTTCCCTTAGAGTGAAATTTAAAAAAAAATTTTTTTTCAAGAAACATTTGTATTGATTTTAGAGTGGAAGGGACAGGGGGAGAGAGAGAGCATCATTGATTGACTGCCTTCTGCACATCCCCAGTGGGGATCGAGCCCGAAACCTGGGCATGTGCCTGCGAGGTTTGATCAAGCGGTTGAATGGATAGCCTCTCCACTCCCAGAACTGGCTTTTCAGGTCGTTTCACTGTGGATGTTCCCTTCGCTGAGCCCACATTTCACTGGAGGTGACCACATCCCATTATCTCCCCTCCGAGTGTCAGAGAAGTCTCTCCCCACAGAAAAAGCCGTGGACTCCCATCCAGGCCCCACCACCTGGTGTGCGGATGATCCAATAAATTCACAATCCCTCACCACTCTAGCTGGCCTCCTGCATTCTTCTTCCAGCCACCTAACAGTGCCCTGACCCAGGATCGAACTGCAACCTCCAGGTCCTTGGTGAATGCTCAACCACTGAGCCACACCGGCCAGGCCTTGGTCCAATTTTAATCGTCTACAAAAAAAGGCCTTTCAAGAGCCCATCACTTCAGCCACATGGACTTTGTCGGGAGGAGGGAGAGCAGGCCCATTGGTTGGAGATCAGGTCTGTGCCTCAGACACCACGCTCGCTCAGAAGCCTTGGAAGCAGAGAGAGCGGTCCAGGTTGGCTATCCGTGATAAGAGTAACTCGTGCAGAAAACCCAAATGTCCATCAGCTGATGAACAAACCAACCACATGGAGTGGAGTTAGAGGATGGGGTTTTCTTCAGCCCTAAAATGGGGTGAACACCAGCATGTGCTACCATGGCAATGGCCTTGAAGACATCACGCTAAGTGGAAGAAGCAGGAACGAAAGGCCTCACTGCGTAGAGTTCTAATTAAGTCAAACATCCCAAGTAGGCAAATCTAAGGAGGCAGAAAGTGGGGCAGGGGTACCCAGAGACTGGGGCAAAGGAGAACGGGAGTGACTGCTGGGGTGGGGAGGGGTGGTGAAGGTGGCATGGAAGGAGATATTGATGATCGGGAATAATAAATGCCACTACATCAGACCGTTTCAAATGGGTTAAACAGTCAACTACGCGTTCTGTGCATTTTACCACAGTAAAAGGCATTCGTAGGTGTGTTTTTAAAAAGTGAAGAGAATAGATCATTTGCATTTTAAAATTGGGGTAAGAGAGTCATTAGCAAGGTAATTCAAAGCACACTCCTTTGGATTACCCGAAGAGGATCACGCCTTCCCAGAATGCAAATGTGCCTTCCTTTTCTTAACTTGGCTACAAAAGTGTGACCCTAAATGCTACCCCGTGATGAGATGACAGGAAACAGGAACATGGCAGTGACTCCCAGCAACATTTTGCTAACAATCAGGGTAAAATACCTTGAAAGCAGGTATTTTCCATTTTGCGCTATCTCCCACCCCTGCCCCTCCTTCCACCCCAGCAACTAAGGAAGCTCCCTGCACTCACTGTGCAAGCAAGCAACTGTAAATGCGGGGAAGGAATGAAAGAGAAACTCCACCATTTAAAAGGGAACAAACCTTGCCAAAACCGGTGTGGCTCACTGGATAGAGCATTGGCCTGCGGACTGAAAGGTCCCAGGTTCGATTCCGGTCAAGGGCATGTACCTTGGTTGCCAGCACATCCCCAGCTGGTCCATGTTTCTTTCTCATAGATGTTTCTGACTCTCTATCCTTCTCCCTTCCTCTCTGTAAAAAAACAGTAAA
Source organism: Lasiurus borealis (assembly GCA_004026805.1). NCBI lineage: Eukaryota > Metazoa > Chordata > Mammalia > Chiroptera > Vespertilionidae > Lasiurus > Lasiurus borealis. Next base: position 21,537 of record PVJN01035436.1, read on the forward strand.
ATATATTTTAAAATAATAATAATAATAATAATAATAATAATAATAAAAAGGGAACAAGCCAGCCATTTCACAGAGGCCTCTTTTCAATACAACTCTAAAGATGCAGGACCCTAAAGTCACAGAAACAACCTAGGTTCCTCCCCACACCCCCCCACCTTATCTTGGTAAAGACACCATCAGACTCTCTGAGGAATTTTGGAGGAAGCCCCAAGGCTACCTCAGCTAGGGCAGCCCCCGCCACCTCCCCTATCCTTCAACTCCTCCTACCCTCCCCATCCCCCCCCTCCTCTCTCACATCCCAGGCATGTGTAGTGGGAGGAAGATTACTCTCCAATAATCCGCTACACTTGG